>VWYK01149438.1:0-15954 GCA_013399775.1 Semnornis frantzii | reverse complement strand
ATAAACCCCCCACCCCAAACCCAAAATCTCAATAAAACCTCAAACACTGGGGCTGCAATTAAAAAACTTTATAAGCCTCAAAACGAACCTGAGGCAAAATCGTAGAGCAAAACCCCCATGTGCTTAATCCAAAGACTATTTGCCTGCCTTTGCTTGCCTCAAATTTTACCTGATCTTCACTGACTTGAAGAGAGTTTTCAGCTATTCCACTGGCATGCTGCGCATTCATATTTAGAGCATTATTTGAGGTCCTGGGGACTCCTAGCCTTTTTCATTCATCTACAATTATCTTGTTTTGCTTTGAGACATCACTGGGAGATTACATGTGGGCACTACAGTATCGAGCGAGTGGACAAGAAGTAGAATGGTGGAAGTGATGAGGAGCACTGTGCATAGGGATGATTTTGGCCAGGGGAAGGAGTTTATGAGTGATTTATAGGGAGCAGAGTGTGAAGCATGCAAGGGTGTGTCCTGCTCTAGGAGATCACTATTAAATCAAATCCATATTTGGAAGTGAAAGTAATCAAACACATGAGAAAAAAAGCATAGCTTGCTCTTTCTAACATTAATACCATTAATAGTAAAATGAAAGCATATGTATTGTTCACAGTGCTTGCCAGTATTTCAGTGAATTGATTTAGGTCAAGAGTAAGAATTCTTTTGACAACAGTTCTGATAGATTGTTGATTTTACCTAAATTAGTTCTTCTGCTAAAACATTCCAGGTTTTCAGATAGCAACCCATATTTTGAAATAAAAGATTGACATTTTCCATTGAATATTTTGTTAAGAGCAATCTTTTTTCTACTTTTGTCAAATATTCCCAACAAAATATTAGCAGTTTTCTTCTTGATTTCTATTTGGCACTGTCTTTGAGAGAACTAAAAGCCCATTTAAAGGGATTTGAATATGAGTCCAATACACTTGCAATTGCTTTACTCCCACTCAGTTCTCCTAGTTCCTGTAGTCCAGATCTCTGGCCCTTCCTGGTGAGTTGACTGTAATATGACTCATCTTCTTGACCTACCCAGCTGTTCTTATTTCATTTCCCTTCATTGGGTCAGAGAAAATCAGGTCATTTTATTTGCAACCTTTTCAAAATAAAGGAAAAATATTTTTTTAAAGGGCCATTTATTGTGACCAATGACACAATTACATAGTCTCATATGCAGATTTTTGACCTGGATTTTGAGTAGGACTCAGTTATTTGATGTTGATTGATAACATTTGTAGGTATTTGGATTAAGAGAATACCAGAATTAGCATGACAGATCTTGTTGATTTTGTAAGGCTGAAGAAAAATTTCCTGTGTGTAGCATTACATTGGAGCTTGGTGTAATACTGTGACTTTTCATCTTCCTTTGAAAGACTAATTAGCAGCCACATCTAAAACCAAGTAACTGGCCCTAGTAAACCAAAGGTCTAGGTCTTTATTGCAGGTCCTTTATATATCACTACAGAAATATCAATATAGCTTAAGGCCAGCCATTCAGGTTCCAGTCTACCTGCAGATTCTTGTCATGTTTTCTTTTTGCCAGGTCTCTTGGAGGAATTTATTATGGTACTCATCAGCCTTGTCTTGAATGAATCATGAGGCAAAGATAACAGGATGGGAGAGTTAAGCTGCACAGGAAAGAAGGATTAATGAGGGGAATGGAAACACTTTGGAAAAGGAGATGATTTGTTTCAATAGGTTGGCCAAGGCAGGCAACTTTTTTTTTTTTTTTCCTTTTCTGTGGCTCTGTATTAAAACCTCTGTTAATAACAAGCATACGGGAAAATAAACAATTTGTGAAATATCAACACCTCAGCTTTATATTTCTGGCATAAATCTTCCCATTTTTAAATTTTTTTTTTCACCCGAACACCAAAAAACAGCCTAATGAAAAGTAACCTAGGACAAGAAAATTGATATGATGCATCCACCAGTCTGCCCTTTGAAAGCAGAAACCTCTGCTTATTTGTTCTAGCACTTAAAGAAGGGAAACAAACAAACAAAAACCAAAACCCCAAACCAACCAAGCAAACAAACAAACAAACCCCCCACCAACAAAATCCCCCAACGCAGCCCTTGCTGTTATGTGAAATCAAGTAGGAGGCCAGCTCTTGCTTGCCTTGCTCCCATGAATAAGCCAGCTGAACCTGCATATTTGGTGTGAACTTAAAGTGAGTGAAGCTCTGGAATGCACTCATGATTTGCAAAGGGAAATCAATTGCCAAAAGAGCTTCACTTGGACCCAGGTGCCTCTCGTGTGTAAATACAGATGCAAAAGTGGTGGTAAGCAAGCTGCTTCTGTTGTGTAAATTAGCTAGTTCTAAGGTGGGGTTTTAAGGGGAACTTTGTCCTGCAGCGGATAAAAGCCAGTGCAGGCGAAAGAAAGAGAAAGGGAAAAAGAGAAAAAAGAAAAAAAAACACCCCACCAACAAGTAAAGTAACGAATGTGCAGCTAATGCAGATGAAAGACCCACCGGCAGTCTTTAAAAACATGTTAGCACAACTGCCTGGTAAGTTTTCAAATGGATGCCACATCTTGAACATCTTTCACAGCTTTATATCTGCCTTCGGTATGGAAATGAGAGGGAAATGCTGATAGGAGGGTTGAGAGGAATAAGTTCGGTACTTCGAAATGCAGTTGTTCTCTGGTCTTCTTTCCCCTCTCCTTCCCTTAAGCCCTCTCCAGCAGTTTCTCATTTTTACAGGGATGAATCTGTGCCCTGCCAATTGTCTGCCTCTAAAGGGCAGGACTGGTGACAGGTTTGCAGTCCTAGATCTCTTTTGAGATATGAGTCCTCAGCATCAAGGTCAAAAGCAGGGGTCGTGATCCCTCGCCTGCCTATCTTTCACAGTGCTCCTGGCTACATGTACTTCTTTTTAGACTTGGCAGATGGTGAAATACTAAAAGTACAAAGGATTATCCAATCCTATTCAATAGCTGAACTATTTGTGTATTATTGTTATTTTGGAGCCAGGGCAGCCTTGTGACACTCTCACTATGTCTTTCACTTCAAGGCGCCTTTAGATATGTGAGTTTGGAAGGCTAACAGGGGAAAACAGTGTTTCAAAAGGCTGCAAAGCATCCTCCAAAAGCCTGTTCTGCAAATTCTAACATAAATCTATGACCATTTACCACAAAGATTGTATTATTGATAGTTTGAAATGAACTGTGAGTGTCCAGATCATTACTAATGATGTATCAGGCCATGTTTTCTTTAGACCAAAACTCTGAAATCTGAATGAAGTCCTAAAACTTTACTGAGACTAAAACCTTGGTGGAGTTCTTCACAAACTGGATCGCTCAAAATACTGCTGTGTGGCTATACTACACTGTTCTTCATGTGTGAGCAGAAGGGATTGGAAAGTGAAAGAAAGCAGTCTCATTCTGTTAAACTGATATTTTTTTTTTCATATTTCATAAACAGAGAGTTATTGATGAAATCTGAATCTAAGGCCAGAAAAACTTTTTTGAATCAAATGAAAACATCCCTTTACTAATTTTGTGTATTTCCTAGAAGACTTTAACAAGCACTGCAGGAGGATATAGACTGAACTGCTACTGTGTTGATATCAGTTATGGATTATGGTTCTGAAACTTTGAATCTTTCCAAACTACTCAGAAATGTCAAAATTTTTTTCTGCAAAGGCTGTGATGGAAGTGTATGCACAGGAGGACATTCTGGCAGACTATAATTTGCCCTACATGGCAAGGAAAAGCCACAATTTATCCTGTCCTTACAAGAAAAGGGAAAGACAGGGGAAAGAAGCTGGAATTCCATTTTATAGAGTTGCAGCCCTGCTGCTTGCAGGCTGTTGTGCCTTCATGAGGAAGAGGTAGCTCTAACCAGAAAAAATGAGAGCAATGTCTCAGCAGCTAGGTGAAGTACAATCACTGCAGGAGCAAACACTGGAACTGCATCAGGCACCAATGCTGAGGATGGAGTGGAGGGGAGAGATAAGCACCAGCAAGAGGCTGAAGCAGAGGCTGATGCCCCCAAGGCCTTGGCCACACCTCTTCCCTTCAACAGCCAGGAGAAGGTGTGCTGCACTCCCAAGGAATGCTGGTTGCAACCTTGCGTAGGAAGCTACCACTCCCAGGCGTTCTGTGGAAGTCGCAGAGCTGACAGCAGCATTGGAGCTTATCACACGGTTCAGTTATCTTGCAGGCAAAGATACTGCATTGGCAGCTTGTGCAAATGCCCACAGCCAAGCCCTGGACTCACAAACACCAGGTAAATCTGCACTGACTCCACAACTGAGTTAAGGATTTACACCATTTGTAACTCTTTGGTCTCTGTTAGCAATCATCCAGTGCAATGAAGTATTTCGAGCAATATTCAATACCTGGACACAGGCAGATCTGAGAAGTTTGCCTTTTTTCCCCTCTTGAAGTGAAGAGAAAGCTTTTGACTGTCATTAAGGAGTGTTTCAAATGACAGTAACATCAGTGGTGTGAAAGGTAGCAATTTCTTGGGCAATGGAATTGCCACCAGGAGTATATTGTTTTGTGGGTAATTCCACGATGTAGACCACACAAAAGGCTCTGAGGCTCCTTTCAGTTGTCAGGTTATGTTTGCTGTTAGCAGAAAGCCACAGCAAATCTAAGACCATAATTTTGTGCTCGTGCAACATTTTAAAGCTCTCATCTGAGCAATCAAAAATATACTTCTGAATACCCACAAAATTATGCAAAGAAGGTATTTTTGAACATGCAAATCCAGACAACACTCCACTGAATGCTGTGGTGCTCAACTACAGGCTGTAACCAGAAACTGTCCTGTTAAACTCATCAGAAGATACTGAACCTCTGGCTACATGCTACAACCTCTTCGAAATTTTGTCTCCGTCACATAGGGTGTAAGAGAACTGAGTACCACCAAATCAGTGTTTTTCAATAGTCTGAGCTGCACTGACTGAATGCAAGCCATATGTTCCTACATACACTAGACTTCTAGAAGGTAAAAGTAAAGTATCATTTATTTTTTTGCATTGCAGATCAGAACCAGGCCCAATGCATTTGAATAATGCTGGCTTTAACTTAAAGGTCAAAGGAAAATGAGTAATGAACTAATTCTTAAACAATGCAAAATTCTGAAATGTTTCTTGTGTGCAATGTATGTGGCTGTTATCCTCCTTGTGCC
Organism: Semnornis frantzii; assembly: GCA_013399775.1. Taxonomy (NCBI): domain Eukaryota; kingdom Metazoa; phylum Chordata; class Aves; order Piciformes; family Ramphastidae; genus Semnornis; species Semnornis frantzii. The sequence goes on along the minus strand of VWYK01149438.1, from coordinate 10,819 downwards.
ATTAGAGTTCATAAATACAATGTAAAGGAAATGTCCTTTCATCTAATATTAACAATCAGAATCTGAAAAAAAGACCATTGACCTTAACGTGAACAGAATTCAAATGAGTAATAATTTCCTCCTATTTTAAAAAGGCTTTCAATAAATTTATTGTTTTTAGTTTTCGTAGGGCTTGGCTGGTGTGCTGGGAACACTGCTATTTGCTTATCAAGCTTCTACCTTTATATATACTGAGTTAATGAAAAGCACTGTAGCCTGGTGCTGTCTGTGATAGGGCTGTGCTCATACATGCACTGTTGAAGGGTGGGCGGAATATTCTGTATTTTCTCATGCACTATATTTCATTGTGGATTTTTTCTGTGTGGGTGAGGGGGGAAGTGGATTACAAAATTAGGACTTTATTTTAGTTGCAATGTAATTGCTTCAGCCTCCTTTAGATGTTTTGAATAACTTTAGAGGTAACAATGCACAAAAGCACAGGAAGCAATATGAGAAGCAAGCCCTTACCCAGCCCAGTTAAAATACTTTGGCCACAGTTTACAGAGTTGGATGCACAATATTAGGCGCCGAGACTTTGTACTTGGATCCCTAGAGAGGCTCCTTCCACACCCGCAGGTCCCATTGCTTTAGTCTTGCCTTCACTTCTGCAAGGATAAACCTAAGGGATTGAATACACAGAAAAAAAGCAGTTCATAGGATCATTTCCTGCTGTCTATGATCTTACCTCGTGATGTGCCTGGATCTGGTCACTGCTGCTATCTAGGTTGCCGCCTGGCCTGGTCCTGACTGAGCGCTTGTGATCTCAAGTGGCTCTACAGGTGAGCAGAAAATGCCCACATAAATGATTTTGACCTAGCTCACAAATGTACTTCAGCCAAAACATGATCAGAATTTTTTTACCAGTGAGAGAAAAGCAGGGCCTCTAATTTATCTCTTTCCTTCTAGGAAATGATTTCAAGGGCAAAAATTGCATATCCTTGGGCATGAAACAAATCTAGCTCTGTTCCTTCCGGTGCTGTGGGCAAGTCACTGCCTATCCCAGGGACTGAGTTTTGTTCTGGTTTAACCTCACTAATTTAGTCACTGGCATGCTGTGGAGAGGCTCTGCATAACTGATGAATTTGGGTTATTTTCATGAAATTGCATCATCGAATGTTGTGGTTGAGCCTGTCTACCTCACTCTTTACTCACACTTCCACTCCTCCTGCCCATATCACTGCAGAATGCTACACATCAAGGAAAAAAAGCTGTTTTCTGGGCTCAGCCTGAATGCCAAAGTTTCAGAGGATGAATCTGGCCTGGGATTTGAAACTCTGTGGTTTGAAGAGAAAGGAAAAACCTTCAAATGGAGACATGAAGAAATCAGGGTGTTTCCACCTTAAAAAATATAAAGTGGGAGATGAAACTGGGGCAGAAAAGAGAAACAGGAGGGAAGCTTTTATAGCAAAGAAACTCTTCTCACAGCTGAGGATCAGAGAATCTGGCTGCATAGAATAGAGACAGTGACATCCCCTGATTCACAGGAGAAGCCATGAGCTGCAGTGAGGGCAAGCCTGGGATCACTGATCAAAACCCACAGAAGGCTCAAGTGTGGTGAACTTCAGCATAGAGCTGCATACCATTCTTTTACCATTTTTCCTCACTCTGTATTATTGCACTAGGGAAAAGGAAGGATAACTACATTTAGCACCCTTTGTAAAGTCTTGAGTATTCTGCACTTTGGCATCTCTCTGAAGGGGTAAGCTGTAACCCAACAGCATCTGAAAAGCTGGAGGTAGAGAAATGTTTCATCAAGCAATGGGCTGTCTAAGAGACTCTTCATACAAGAAACGGGAGTGATGAACTGTGAGGGCCCATTTGTAAGAAAGAGATCATCAAAATGTGTTAAGTATGCATTTACTAATGCCTAGGAATAGCTTGGGAATGATCAGACTTGGGAATGTGGAGGTACTTGAATTTAACGATTTGGAACTCCAAAACAACAGCCTGTTCCATGAGGAACTGTAAGAGTTTTATGACTCTTGTTTGGTGTATCTGTGATGAACTTGGTGCTCTGGACCCATAGCTCTAACACGCATGACAGCTTGTGTAACGGCTAGGATTCATTCATGGGGAAGACCAAGCTATACTCAGACGTATTTATCTATGCTGTAGCGGCACCTAAGGGCAGCCAAGAGCCTGACTCAGTCTGTGATAGGTATTAGCACTTACCTAAAGCAAAAATTTTCTTTGCCTCTAGGACAAATAGATGGAGTGTAAAATGGTGTGGGAACGAATGGTGGCTGACCTGAACAAGGTGACACAATGGAAGTGGAAATGTATGCTTATTACTTTAGTAATTGGTGTTTTTTCTGCCTCGTGTTTTTGCACTGATACTCATGTCCAGAGCGGTCCATGGGTACCAGGCTACTTTGGTTTGCTTCACAGACTATGAGTCAGATGTTAATTGGGAAATATCACAGCACAGAATAATTTTCCTGTGACGAAATTATTATTTGGGTGATCCAGCCTTTCAGAGAACGCAACAGGCTGCCGTCTTCCCTGGGATATCCAAAAATGCTGAGGGAACAGAGTATTTATGGTGCGATTTGAAAAGAAGTTGGAGAACACACTTGTTTCTGACCTATGAGAAACTTTCAGCTGGTCAATAAAATGCTTCCCCACAATCTTCTGTTGCTGTCACCTGTTCTTTCCATGAGAGGCGTGTGAGCTGAGAGTAGTTTGGATGTAATAAATGCAGTTCCTGAAACTGAGTTGAATGACTGATTGGCAAAAGATCTGGCCCATGGATTTTCAGGGGAGCCTTCTTGTCTCAGAGCTATTGTTAACGCTTCCTGTTTTTGCAGTTCAGCAAAAAGTCTCACAGGTCCTATCCACATTACAAGACAGCCAGAGGAGCTGAATCACTTTTTAATATAGGTCTCTTGTCAGCTTTTGCATGTTTCCCACATCACTGAGAAGAACAGAAACACCTACACCGTGCCCGTTGTCAATGTCCCTTCCTCACAGATCATAGAATCACAGAATGGTTTGGGTTGGAAGTGACCTCTGAAGATCATCTAGTTTAAGCCACCTGCTAAAGCATATATCAAGTTTGACCAATTCACAGAGTGATTTTGAAGTATCCATATCTTTCTGGTTATGGTTTTTCCATACAGAAGATTAGGTCTGGGAACCTAACTCTTCTTCCTAAAGGTGGATCTAGGGTAGCAGGTGGCTAATTTATCAATACACTATGAAAAGAAATGTCAAAAGCTTGAGGTAGGAAAGATGCACCAAAGGATAGAACCTGCTCTCAAAGGACAGAACTGCAGACAGTAGCAGAGTTGGGTGTAAACTTGAAGAAGGGAAGGAACCATGTGAATCCAAAGGAGTGAGAAGGATGCAGGGCAGTGAACAGGGCTCAAATGGAAAGGTGGACTTAATCATACTTGTATTACTGATGCCACAGCATCTGCAGCCAACATTCTTCTTTCCCTCACGTTGTTACTATTAGAGAGACATTTCCAAAGGTACAAGAAATAGCTGTGTGCCTGACGCCCATGATTACCCAGTAGGAACTCCCTGAGCTACTGTTGCCTTTTAATGGCACTGAATGTCATTTGGGCCTGGAAAGACATATATTCTAAGGCATGGTTTCAGTTTGTGGCGAAAGTGATGTTGCTGATGGGTCAGCATCAAACTGAGTGTGTGCTTGAGACAGAAAATGAGAAAAATCTAAACAGTACAGTGGTGCTGGTAGAGATGGGTTTCTAAGACACCATGGGCTGTACCACAGTTCATCCTGATTCCTGATCTGAGGGAAGGGAGCAAAGCACAGCAGACTGTGAATTGCCTTGCCGCAGTATATCTCTAGCCATAATACTGAACCTGTGATGTGAACGGGAACACAGACAGGAGAAAATGCAGAAGAAGTCTCTTATATGAGGAGCTGCAAAAGGAGGGAAGCAGAGCTTGGCCGTTCATTCACCCTTCTATCTAGAAGCCATGGATGTCATACGGTGGCTGGGAAAGACTCTCAACAAGTAAAAGGAGACACATCTCTTGTGTGACTGTAAACAAGCTGTGAAACTTGTGGGATGTTGTTGGTGTGAAATCTCTAAATGGGTGTAATCTGCACAAACTCGTGCAAGCGAAACCTGTTGAAGATTAATGAATCAATAAAGATTACCCCGATAAAAAACATCCCTGAACTGACTGTGACATCCAGGGGATCTCATAATTAATTGCAACGTTCATCTAGTCCTCCTTAGGACTGTTTGAAACAGTGCACTGGACAATGTGGACTATGAATCTAATCCACCACAACCATTTTTATAATTAAGTGCAATTAAAAATTGTTATGCAACAAAGATCAGTGGTTCCAGTTTGATACTGAAGAGCTGTGGCTTCTCTGAACACCTTCAAACTCTATGAAATATCAGCAAGGACAAACTGAAGGAAGCTGGTGGTGATTGGCTTTAATGTTGTTATCTCGCTGAATGAATCATCAGAGGTGCCACAGCCTTTTCTTGTACTGTTTGACTTGAAAGTATGTGGGGATTGTCAGGTTTTGAGACATTTTATTAGTTTTGGTGTTGATGGGCTCCATTCTTTCGACAGTTTATCTACAGCTAATGCAAGCAGAGAGGAGTATGAACCGCTTTCCAAAGCACAAGATGCAGGAGTGCAAAACCTTTCCCCCCAGCCCTCAAAGAGCCAAGGCCGCGTTGCAATGGTTTGTAACAGAGCCATCTACTGACTCACGGCTATTACTGCGCCGATAAGTTGTCCCCGCTTCTGGAGAGGCTACCCAGGGCCAGGCGGCTTCCTCGCTGTACTAATGACCAAAATAATGATGCGATATAGAAAGCAGGCTTTTAATAGCAAAACACAGTCATAGGAATGGAAGCAGAGACGATTCCTTGGCCTGGAACAGAAGGTTGGCTCTCTTGGAGGCCAGATAGTGTGATAGCTCTGAACACTAGATGAAGAGCACAGCCACAAGAATGGTGTTATTTGATGAGAGCTCGGAGCAGATGGGCAGTGTGGTTAATTAAAGGGCTAGGGATAATGTTTCCTAAATTGAAAGGAAAAAAAAAAAAAAAAGGAAAGTAGGTGGAACACGTTTTAAGAAACCATCATCTGCATACGTGGGATCTCTCAGAAGAAAATAATTGAGATAATGGAAATTTTAAAAAGGAAAGAAAAACTTTCGGGTTCTTCAGAGTATTGGAATGGTCTCCCAATGCAGTGAGTACTTTGGAAAAGGATTGTAGTAAGCTTATGTCAGTGATTGGGTGGCAAGGTGTACCAGCAATGACAAGGAAATGGAGTAAGCAACCTAGCAGGCCTGATCATTCCTATGTGCTTCATCTCCATGACCACGAAGAAAGCTTGAGAATTTGTTAGTCCAGAGACCTCAAGAAACTGTTGAAGATCTCCTGTGTAGACTCTGAAATGGGGAACAGCACATCCGATTTGGAATTTTTACTGTTGCCATTGAGCATTTATGATGCGGTGGTCCTCAAGGGTTTTAGCTCACCATAATGCAGAGGTGCTCAGTGTTGTACTAACAGGTCTTTTGCTTGTTCCTACTCCTGCAAATTAACTTACTTCTCTGTTAGATAAAGGGTGCAAGCAGAATCGGGGAAGATGTTTGTTAAGGAAGCTTCTTTGATGCCATATGCATAATATGTATAGTACGTCTAACCTGTGATTCAGATAACCCATATCTATCCTTTTAAATGTACCATATCTTGAAAATGAATTTTCCCTCAGATGCTTCTTGGCTGACTCACTCTCTCCCTCATGGTGTGGTTGCATCGCCCACAAATTGCTCAGGTCGTGGTGAAAACTATCTGCTGAAGAAGTCTGAGGTAGGGAACAGGTCAGGTATCAGTAATGTTCGGTTAATAGGAGAGAAGCAGCATCTCCTGTGAGATGCAAGGGCTGGCAGTATGTCAAAGAAGGCGGCTTTAGGTTAAATTCCCCGTATACTACTCACTCTTTAACCCTTGCTATCCTGAAATAATTATGTTTTTGGCAGCTAAAATCCAGATTGTAGATGTGAAAACATAGAAGATTAAAGCAAAGCCAAACAAAGAGAAGTACCAGAGACTTCTTTTTTCCATCTGTAAAATAAAGATAATACCTATGCAGCTGTGAAAAGAGCTAAAGGTGAATATTGTCCAGAGTTGTTGTTAACCTTTAGAATGAACTGAATTGCACTGATTGATGTAGGACTGCCTTTGAACAAAAGGATTATAAAGAGTGCTTTAAGAGGTCTGAAGACTAACAATATATTAATACAGTCATTGGAAGAAATGAAAAGGAAATTGAAGTATGAGTAATGTAAACACATTTTTATGAAATCACAAAAAATTCCTCTTATGACCATTCTTCTTAAGTACTTTGGCTGTTAACATGTCAATTATGCCTTCTATGTAGACAGTCAAACATTTAAAAATTAACACAGAGGACATTTTGCAAACAATGACATTTTGATCATTTGCTCAGATGTTTCACATTGCTAAAAATATTGTTCATGCACTGTGTGATTGACCTGTTACTTACTGTACTACACATTCTTAACTAGAGAACGTGGCACAACTAAAGCAATTAGAAATGTTTGAATAAGAGAGAGATCCAGGTTATATGGGACAGTTAGACTGGACCGTGAATAGTTGAAGAAAATTTGTGATTAAAAATTGAGTTTTGCTATAAAGATCAAAGAATTTGGATTTTTTAAAATTATTGGGGTTTTACATTTCATTTGTGGCCCATATGTCCCATTAGACTTCATCTGGGGCTTTATATTAACCTAAAATGACAGAACAGCTTGAATTGGAAGGCACCATAAAAAAAGCATCTAGTTCCAACCCTTCTGCCTTAGCCAGGGAGACCTCTCACTAGACCTCACTAGATTTTGCTCAAAGCAAAACCCCCAGAATTTGGGGTTTTAAATTGTGCATATTATATTATCTATGTAATCTTTTAAATCTTAGTTTTAACAGGTCTTGAAAGGACAATCTGTGATAAGTTCTGCAGTATAATGACAGCTAATTTAAAATTTGATAAGTTTGACTTGGCCTATTGGGAAGTGCTTTTTAAATTTCTAATTCATGGGAATGATATGACATTTCTTACCAATTTCTCTGTCTCATTAAACCATGAGTTTAATTGTACATCACTAAGCTCTTGGAGAAAAATTACCTTATATACCCCAGAAGAAATCACTTCTTATTATGCCAACTACACCTGCAGTAGATAGCAAAGCTATTATCAGAATATAGCTGCCTTGCACTTTTCCTTCTTCTTTAAGGCAAACACTGAAACATGGACAAAAAGTAAATTGTAAATTGCAAAGAATGTAAAGAATCTTTCCAAAAGAAGTACAGAAATCATGAGATCCCAAAAGGTTTCTGCACACAGAAATGCATAAGGAAAAAACTAAAATCTGGGGTTTGGATAATTTTCCCCTAAAATAAGTGGAGGGATCAGTAAAAGAGGTAGTATTCAGTTCTAAGCAGAATGACCAATTGCAGGAGATTTCTAATAACACTTTATATTAATGTGTGTTCTAACTTTACTGTCTTCTACAAGTTTACACAGCTCTGCTTGTGACATCTGATTTCTTGTCCTGTAACCCAGACTAAGAAACTCGAGAGGAGTGATAGAAGATCTATTACTGCTTGACTCTTCCTGATATAAACACAGATTAAGTAACAGGTTCCTCAGCAGTCCTTATTTTGGCTGCTGCCCAGAAGGTGTTGTTCTTTTTGAAATTTATGAAAGATGATACGTTGACCCACGGAGGCAATCATACTCTCTGTAGTAAAATCATGAAATGTATTTTGTGTGCATGTTGTAAGTGGAGATGGGTCAAGCGGTGTCCCTGTAATATGAATGTTGGCAAGCTCACCCTGCTGCAAGAATGGAAATCATGTGGTTTACAGCACCTCACGTCATTCATCTGAGCAGGGAGATCAAGTGTGCAGTCAACAGAGGCTTCTTCCAGCTCGGAATACCTGTATGCCCAAACACACACCAGCTGCAGCTGTATTGCATATGGACAGAGGCATCTATATTAATGGACAAAAATTTCCTAATTATATGAGTACTAGCTTGGTATACTCTTAGATGGCACAGGAAGGATTTGCTTCATTGTAAGAATTACAGAGCACCATGATAGACACCCATGAAGACTTCTTCCAGTCTTTATGCCTGTTAACCTAAAGGGAACACATCTCCACAAATATTAATAAGAACAGGCGAGACCATCTCTAAGGCATCCTATCACTATCAGACAAAAGAGACTCAGTGGCAGTATACACAAACACTAAGTAAGCATTCACAGCGTCCTTTGGAAGGAACAAGAAAATAGAAATAAACCAAAACATTCTTGTCCATGGAACTGTATAATCACCTGTCTTTCTTTCCTCCTGGATTAGGGAGAACTGCATCCAGCAAGTCACACATGTATTTGTTTATCTTGAAGTGTGTAAGTAGTACAAATGAAGTGAATGGGATTACTCACATGCTTAGAGTTAAACATGTGCTTTGCTGGATCAGAGCCACAGATCTCAGCAACTTGTCAGGCTGAGCTGTAAACATGGACTACATAAAGATCTCAATTCTTTGACCAGATATTGCAATACCAGATTTCTTCTTTAGTAAACATGCCAGGTTCCCAATTTCAGTATATTATTTCATCTTGTGATTTAGGTTTTTGCTCTGTTATTCATGAAAGCTTAGACCCAATTATTTCCTAACAGACATAACATGATACATTTTCATAAAAAAACAAGAAAAAGTCAATTAATTAAGTACTATTTTTTACCTCTTTGGCCACTCTCTCAAAGCCTTAGTGAATAACTAGCAGTCGTTTAACTCAAAATAATGAAATAATGCTTTATTTAGTTATTACCAGAGAGAATCTGAAGGTTGTCATAGACAGCAGAGAACTGTCCTCCACAGTTTAGAAGTTCTCTTATTCAGACTCAATATTAATGACAAAAAGACCTAATAGACTGTCTAGTTCTCTAAGTCCAGAGCAGGCACCACAGTATTTTAGGAGAGTTATAGGGAGAGTTAGGAGTTTAGAAGAGTTATATGGAAATTTGACATATTCTTTCAGTAAGCATTCTTTTTCAGGCAGCTTGCAGCAAAGCATCACGTTTTTCAACTGGTGGACAAACTCCTATTTTAACACAGCAAAGAACAGTGTAAAAAAAAAAGATGCCTCCTTATATAATATGAGAAAGAGCAGTTCAGAGGGTGATGTCAGTAATGATCATGAATGACCCAAAAAACTGTCACTCAATGCAGTGAAAATCTCTTCTCTGCATGGCAGCACTTTACTTAGGTTGACCTGTCTGTTGCCCATCTTACCTTTTATTCAGCCATGCTGTTAGGTCGTGTTAGCAATGTACATGAATCTTAGTTTTAAATTCCCAAGTGGAAATACCAAGCATGCAACATTCGGCAGTGCTCATGTGACACCGGTAGTCACTGCGTGCCTGTGCATGGCACCTTACAGTAGTTCCTGTAGACTGTAGCACAGGGTGGTAGGTACCAGAGGACTTCTTGAGGGGACTCTATCTCCTACTTAGTGCCTGTTGATTTGGCTCAGGTGTAGTTCATGTACCCTCAGCTGTAAGGTGCTAATCGAGCTATGTATGTTCTCTGCAGAGCAATTAGATCAGGCTCCACCTAGAGATTGTCTATTCATTACACATTGGGTTTGATAAAGCAGTTCATTCCAGTAGATGTAAATCTGCTAAAAGTTCCAGTCAATCTAAAGTTACATTTCTCCAAGAGAGATACCTCCTTGGAAATGTAATCAAGATTACATGAAGAGAACTGGCCTCAGAGAAGGTTAACTTATTGATTTGAACACATTCTTTGGAACGCAATTAAATATGGCTAGTAGGGTGGAAAGGATGTTTGGGTGCAAAAGGTGAGTAATAGATGGAGGAAAAGATTTCAGAGTCATGAGGAATCTGAATTGCTCTTGTCTCTTTATGTGCTGGGGTACACGAAACTTTAGAGTTCTTATGCAGGACCCAGAACGAACCAGGTGTGTGGGAGCAGTACACAGACATCAGTGGTAGATTCATGTCTGCGAGGTGTTTGCATTCAAGTGAGATAAGGAGATCATAAATCTTTGGCACTCTGAACAAACAAGTGAAACTCTTTTCCTATGCACTTGGCATGCATTCTTGGAAGGTGACTCCTACACCACCAAAACTGGTTTGGTTTCAATGCTTTGGAGAAAGCCCTCTCCTCACTAAATGAAACCATAGTCTGTCCCTGTCCCACCCCGCCCCAGCCATGAGGAAAATGTAGAGTGTGTAGAGTTGGGGCCATCTTGCCTGCCTCATCAGCCCACACCACAGGGCTTACTGCTCACCCACGCTCCTGACCAACACACAGTGATGCTTTCTGTGACAATAAAGAGGCTCTTGGCAGGTAACAAAGGCAAGGGCATTATTACATTTCAGAAACATGAAAAATTAAGGGCAGTTATCTGTGGCATACAACACAAGAGGTGATCACAGCATCACAGAATCACAGAATGTTAAGGGTTGGAAGTGACCTCGAAAGATCATCTAGTTCAACTGCCCTGCCAGAGCTCTGTGCTCTGCCTAGGGTAGATCACACAGGAACACATCCAGGCAAGTTTTGAATATCTTCAGAGAAGAAGACTCCACAACCCCCCTGGGCAACCTGTTCCAGTGTTCCCTCACCCTCACAACGGAAAGATATTTCCTCATGTCTACCTGAAACTTCTTGCGCCTCAACTTCCACCCATCGTGCCTTGTCCTGTCACTGGGCA
>VWYK01148459.1:0-12444 GCA_013399775.1 Semnornis frantzii | reverse complement strand
CCCCATAATAAAATACCACAGGCACCTCTCTTCCTTCTCTACCATTCTCCAGCCACTTGTCTAAACTCCATGTTATTCTGTAAACACATCTGCACAGCAACATGGGGAACTGTGCTGGAGAACTGATACTTCTGCTGAATAAGTAGCCCCTTTGGTTTTGTACTTCTTGCACTGGAAAGAAGCACATGCATCTCCTTCAGGCTACAACTTCCAGTAGGCCTCCTTTTGGAGATCCCTATTTCATTCAGACATTTGTACTTCACCATGGCAGGACAAACTGAAAGGTTTGTATGGCTGTTCTCTGAACTGAAGGCCAACAACAACCAAAGAACAAACGATTTAAAGATTCAAAATCAGAGAGTGCCCATGGAAATATATGAGGAGGCACCGATTTCCAGGAAAGGTGTACAAAGTGGTTGAGAGGGGAGTATTTGGAGATCAGCTACAAGCTGAGGAGCAGCAAGGAAATCTCAGAGGAACGAAGTGATTTGCTTTGCCATGTAACAAGGCTGGGACCTTTCATCTCAATTCCTGGAGGTTGGATACTGCTTCTCTTCTCTGCACACAACCAAAGGCATCGAAACCCAAGACGTTCCTAGTGTGCTGTACTTGGAAGACTGGCAAAAGACAGAGGCACCTCTGAGAAAAAAAAAAATATTACCTCAAATGCATTTTTTAGGACTTATGATAATTAAAATCATAATTAAAAGCTAAGAACAAGATTTAAACACACATGTATCGATAATTTCTCATGAGAAACCCATCTTGCCAGCACCTTGATGACTGTTCAAGCATGGGCACAAATGCCTGTTCTGGGCATATTATACCACCAGGTCAGGTTTTGCAGTTGGGACAGATTTGGGGACTGCTCTCATTTTCAAGCAAAGACCTCATGTGCTACCTCTATCTCCTAATGCAACACGGGAGACAGCTAGAGACTCTTGATTCCTCATCTGCTTCTGGGCATCACTGTAACAGTTGCCTATGCTTTACTTGGTGTATGCATTAAAAATCTGTCTAAACAAGGAACTCCCTGTGAATAACTACCTCTAAAAGCATCACTGTCTACAAATTCATGGAATCACGGAATGTATCTGGTTGGAAGAGATCTCAAAGACCACCCAGTTCAACCCTTGCCATCCTCAACATCTGTGGCAAGAAAACACATTTTGAAAGCAATACTAGTTTTAAAGGCAAGAGTGCACTCAGGGCTCAGAATGTTACCAAGCAGCAGAATATGTGCAGAGATAAAAACAGGCATGAGGTTTCTTCCTTGTGTAACTATACTAAAAGCAGGAAATAGGATCCTAAGAGCTTCAATAATTACATATAACCTTTCTGGTATTCAGCACAGAAATCCAAACACAACACTATTTTGGTCTCTCTATTCCTGAGTCAGAAAGGCTGTTAACATTCACTATTGTACCTGGAAGAAAAGGAAGATATCACAGTCTGTCAACATCAGTACATGTAAACATTAATAAAAATTTTAGTTCTGGTCACCCCCCTACATTTTTATTGTTGCCAATGTCACTTCCAATCTATAAAACAAGGATGAAATCCATGACCACCACTGTCATCAGTACTAATGCTGAGAGAGTAACCAAACAGCCAATAATGATGGCCTCAACTCTTTCAGGTTTAATGACAGTTTTCATTTTACAAAACACTGGCTCGGTGTGAAAGTGCCATATTATGTAGCCTAATGGATTTTTTTTTTTTCCCCCCCCCCACATGATTTGCAAGCTTTTGGAAATCATGAGGTTACTAAATGGGAAAAAATGCTAAGCCTAATGATAAGTGATCTGCTGCGGTGGACACAACAGATTTTTCATTTGCAGAATGGATTAAAATTTTTTTTTTACATCCTTGTAACATAAGCTTCTCTGCTGGCAAAGGAGAAAACAAGTAATTGCAACTTTTATCACGCTAGCAAGAGCACCAGGATTTTTTTCACTGACTCCACCATGAGCAAGACTGTACTCACTAACGACTCAATGGCGAAGAAGAGCAGAGGAAGAAGTGGCCTTAACACTTACAGCTTACAGTTTAAATTAATCTTCAAAATTTTAAAGCCCCAAAGGCTTTAAAGTGGTAATATTAAAAATTATAATACTGTGGTAATACTAACTTTAATTTGGAGGCAAGTCAAACAGATTTACATTAAAATAAGAGGCAGTGATGTGGCGTTGAGGAGCACAGTATAGCAGAGGCAGTCAGAGAATGGTTAGACTTGATGATCTTGAAGGTATTTTCCAACAAAAACTATTCTACGTCTCTCTAAGTATTGATGAAGTATACAGCACAAAATGGGTATTTACAGAGTAAAAATGTTGATATATATTTTAAAGTGAGATTTATGCCCCCTGAAGTTTAAGAACCTCACAGCAGTAAGTCACAATACTTGAGAAAACAGGGACAAAAAACTGAGTACAAAATATTTCTGAGGTAGACAAATAAGTTAAATGAAGTTTCACACAACATTAGGCTTAAGACAGACCTGCTGCATTATATTTATATTTATTTCCACAAATACAATAGCAGTATTAAATGCAGACTGTGAAACACTGGTGCAGCACAGAGGGTGATCCTGCTCTAAGGTAAAGGGCCAGCCTCCAGCCAGCCATGTCCCATCAGCTGGAGTGCATGGGCTGGGCCTGACAATGCTGCTGGTGCTGTCATCTGCATCTCTCTAGGCTCAGTAGACTTTCTACAGCTGTGGTGATGCAGACCTGGTGGGATGGGAACCCACCAGCTTCCAGCACTTTCTTCAGGACTCTGACAGCAGCAGCCTTTCTAGGAAGGCCAAACTCTCCTGAGGCATGGTTAACAGTCTAAAGGCAGCAGGTCAACAAAGGTTTTAACCTTTGGTTAGTTTAGTTTCAAGGGTATTAAGTAATTTCAGTGGTCTTGTGCCATCTTTCCTTACTAAGGTTACTAGAATGGGCTTAAGTGTATTTGACCAATTTTCAACATGTTGCCCTTCCTTGATACAATCTGAAGTCAGTAAGGTGAACCTTATATCAGCAGCAGCAGCAAAGCCCAAAAATAAATAAATAAAAAGCATATTTTTTTTCATTGCCAGCTCTTTTAGAAAAAAAAAAATAGGCATAGCCCTTTAAAACTGGCAGTGTAAAATTACAAAAAAGCAGGAAATAAATGGAAAGATGTGAATGCCAGTGCTAGAAAAGAAACCAAATCACAATTGTTTGGTTTATTCCAGAATAATCCACAGGGAGTCCTAAGTGGTTAACTCTGATCCCTCTCCTTCTGGATCACATATTAAAATGAAGTGTCCATTTCTGAGGATACTTCAAAACCAATCTCTAGATGTTCTCAGACTTTGTATTCCAAATACAAAGGCTTCCTTCTAATCCCTTTCAAACATCTTTAAAGTGACCTGTTATACGACCACCTGTGCACAGATGCTTTCAGCTCCTCTCGAGCCTTGTCCAACCTGCAGGTGCCAAGCGGGGCAGACCTTTTTGTAGCTGAGGTGGACTACACTGTGGAGGAGTGTTAGGGAGCTGCTGGTGTCATCTTCACGGCCAGGCAAATGTGCATGTGCTGTAATTCAGTGGGAACATGGCCTGCAAGCAAGAGTTAGGCCAGCACACAAGTGACGCAACCACCCATGGGAACTAGCAGGCAACCATCCTGGCAGAAACCACCATGCCACTTCAAGCCTTCAAATACCAACAGCATTGGAATGAAAATGCTGATATCCTCCTAACTACAGAGAGGAGAGTCCCTTTCCTATTCTGATTATGCACAATGAATATGAATATGCACTTGTGTAAGATCTTATTTACATGCACGGTAGCAGTGAGGAGAAGCAAATACTTTTATAGCTTGCAAAACAAGTTCATTTGCTTTGGATCAACGAAGCAAGACCAAGTCTGGTGTTTTTCCATTTTTCAAGTGCAAAAGTACTCATCTATTCACCTCTTTGTGTGCTCTCAGTTCAGCAGATCAACAAAACGTCACTTACAAGCAGAAGCAGCTCTAGCACTTGGCTTGTCTCATCCACTTCAACAGGTATGGAAGAAACAAAATATAATTCATTACAGTCTCTTTATAGTCTCTGCAACAATTGCCCTTCAAAACCCGAAGGAGAACAGTGTAATTGAAGGTACATGCCGCCTTCTCTGCAGAAACCTCAAGCAGCCTCGGGCAAGAGCTAATACAGATGTAGTACAAGGCATTAAAACAGTGCTGGATGCTGTAGCTAGCAATTATCCTGGTATTTAACCAAATCTATCGCTCATCAGGAAAGCATTTAGTGCAGCAGTCGGAGCGAGACAGGCTGACACGGACCACAGCTACTTAACTGTCCCCTCCAGCGATTACACTTTCTCAACCGAGAGTCATGTCAAATTAAACAACTACACATTGACTTTTCACTTCTATAAACATTAAGGTATGATTGACAACTCCTGGATGCTGTAAGACAATCATTATAATCAGCCAACATAGTTAGCTTACTTGTGGTGTGTTTTTTCCTCCTCTATTCCGAGTCATTTTCTTGTGGACTGTTTTTAGAGTGTTCAGAGTATTTATTTTGATTCTTTGCATGGTCACTGTAATAAAATGCCCTGTCCACCACAAGACCATTGCACATATATGAGAGAGTAACATAAACCCAAGTAACCTGACATAGAAGATACTTCTCCCGCTCCTCGTGCCCTTAGTCCTGGAAACCACTGACCTCAAGTCAAATTTGGAGATGTCTGGATAGTAAGAACTGGATGTTAACGCTGCACTATGCTCTTAATGTGGCATCTTTGTGGAGTATTTTCCCCAGTTCCTGTCCTAACTCCTAGAATTCTCATTCACTCTACCTACAACAGACACTGCAAGAAGTGGGAAATTAATTACAAGCTCTGACAGTGTTCTGAGTGTGTATTTATAAATACCTCAAGCTACTTAAGGTTATTGCAGTGCCCCTGTGTCAAGGCACCACTTACTATATATACCTGAACACTGCAGCATAGTAAAGTTACTAGAAACTGAACAGGTACATAAAGCAGTTAAGGTAGTGAAGAAATACATTCCTTTGATTTTTATATGCAACATTCTGGTGCCTGAAACCACTATATAAGAAGTGACATCTTTACCCTCCACCTCACTAATTTAAACCACAGTAATAACATAAAGAGACGTCCAAACTTTATCCTATTAAAAGGAGAAAGTAAAAATCAAGTTTTGTAAATAATGTTTAGTAATTCTACCCTCTCACCTCCACAGCATCCCTCAGAAACTCCACTGGGTCCTTTAATACCTCTGATAAAGAAGCAAGTGAGATTAGTACTGTATCATTATGCTAATTATTATTATGAAGAAGCCTAAAATGCTACTGGTTTGCCTGGAAGCCTCTGTATTTAAATGATCAGTGAATGTGAAGCTTTACCTTCGTGCCACCTGCGGCAGACTGAAAGGTAAACTCTACAATGCTTATTTTTTTTAAAAAAAACACATTACATGAAATAAAATAATTCAGTAACAATAAGCACATTTGTGGAAAACGTTCTTAGTAAGGTAAGAGGTAAGTATGATTTCACTGCAGGATTACCACTCAAAGCAAAAATAACTGCAGGAGTTTAAAACAGCAGAGGAGGACAAATGAAGTATAGCTATCTCTCCTCTCTGGCAGTACCAACTGCAGTCTCACTCCTTTTTCTACTTCTGAAATATATTTAATACCCAAGTCTCAGAAATCTAAGACTAAATATAACAGTATTTCAACTGTCCCATCTAATCCCTCTGGGTTGAAAAGCTAGGCAACAATAAAACCAAAAGACTTTGGTGAAGAGTCCAAATCATGCCAGTTCTATTTCAAATACTGAAAACAAAGCAGTCACAGCACTAAATACAGTGAAATATAACTTAATTTCTGGGCTTTGCAGTACAGCAGTGAAACAACATTACAGGAAACACTTGAAAACTCTGCTGGTCTATCTCCAACCTTTCCTTTCCTTTTATCAGTTTACTGCCATCAAGTAGCTAACTTCCACTAAAGCAAGTAACTGTCCTTGTGTGTAGGTCAACCAACATGTGTGCTTTCCACTATTACTGTTTAACTCAGACTACCAAATCCCCAAGACAGCAAGCAGATCTTTGAAGACTTAAGACTCAGTCTATTCATATACAAAATGTCTTGGTTGTATTTTGCACTGACCTCCTACTCACATAATGGGAAAAGGCATCTACCATTTTATTTTCAATGACCTCATGTGCACACTGCAGTGGAAGGGCCTAAAGCAAGTAGGGAAAATATCTGCCATCCTAGCACACAGCCAGATGTGCCATTAACTTATGTAGTTTTTGTATTTGAAGATTTCTAGGTAAATTTTCCCCCTATTACTTGCCAAAGGTTTCATCTCCCAAGCTTTAGGAGCCAGTCCTACACGAAAAATAATAAAAAAACAAAAACAAAAACAAAACAAAAACACCACAAAAAACCCAAAACAACAGAACAATCACCTAACCCAAAACTCAGCAATGGGCCTTCACTCCAGTTTGGCTATTACCAACTAGCTGCATTACCTCTACACCTCAGAAGCACTCTCCTCCAGCTGAGCTGCTCCCTCAGCGCACTGTCTTGCCAGAACTTGGCTGTCTGCAGGCTGCACCTGCACACCCCCATTCTCCCAAAGGCAGCACACCAGCTGTATGTAACACACCTCACAGGTCTTTTGGATTTGCTACAGAGACAGTCCGTGTTACCATCTGCTATAGTAATACTAAAAAAACCCAGTTAATTCAAACAAAACCTCTTAGGAAAATGCCTACTCTGTATTTCAAGCCAGGGACCACAAAACAATGAGGTTCAAAGAACCGTTATATTCAATAGCAGTTTTTGAAAATAAAAGCCTACTTCACTAAAAAATTCATGTTAAAATGCAGCACTTCAACAAAATATCGAAACATTTTTTGAAGAAATAACATAAAAATAAGGCAGGGTCCCATCAGAGAAACCTGTCTTTGAACACATGCAGTGTTTGTATACAGAATGCGTGCATAGCACGTGTGTATCTATAGATCTATGTATATATATCTTTATATAGATATAGGCACCCACACACAAGTACAGGTATGTGTAGATTATATATATATTATATATATAAAGCTAACTTTCAGTCCTCAGAAAACAAAAGCTATCCCCATATAACAGCCAAATTCCTACATAACTCAATTTCGACATCTCATCTGGTGTGAACTGCACTCATTCCTAGTGTAAACCCCAGCGCGCTCTGCAATGATATACTGTAATGTCACATCGCAATCTGGATTTACTATAAAGGGCTGCTGACGAGTTTCAGAGCAGTAAACATTGCTGCGAGGTGTATTTCACACTGAGCTGGTTTTTATGAAGAACACTTCACCGCCCAGCCACGGCACCCAGATGATGAATGGTGAAAGATGCATGACAAGCTTCATCATTGTTTGTAAATCTTAACTGTTCCTGCTCACTAACTCTGCAGGCAATTTTCAAAGACAGCGGCCGACAGAAGGACAGCACAGCTTTCCTGAAGGTTATTCAACTTGTACTTGGCCTAAGCTATGCCTGTGAGGAGCACTGGAAATAAACACACTGGTTACACTGAAGCATAGAATTAAAATTATTTGATGGGTGGGCATGCTAATGGTTACTAAACTAAGAAAGCCCATTAAGTAGCCTTGGTATCTGTTCCCTACCCTGCCCTGCAGAGTGACATACATCATGCTCAGGCAACATACCCTGGTATTATTTACACACGCAATATAAATATGCATATTTATAAAACGAGTAGAATGAATGATGGGCAGTCTGCTCAAACGCCACAATTCCTCTCTACCTTGTGCAGTTACACACAGCACTCGACCATCCCCCAGCTCCTTCAACCACTGCTTCTTGGACAGTTACTTCTGTTGTGTTCTGTCAGAAGTGTATCCTTTCAAAAGAGTGTAATGCACAGAGAAAAGAAACTACTCTTGGCATGTAAGCATAGCACGGGGGAGAGATCATTCTGGTGCGGGAGCGGGACTACAGACTGCAACAGTCTCTTGCGAAATGTCATAATTTGGCTTGTTGTCTCCCCGCTAGAGGACAAGTCACTCTACAGGTCTTTACACCACAAAGCCTTAGTAATTCTGGCTTTTCGTTTTTCCACAGATAATAGCAGTAAATGCCTCTTTTTTCCTCTCTATTTTTTTCATGGTCTGCAGAGGATTGTTTTATAAGCAGAAGATTCTGCAGAAGAATTTGCTCACCTGGACATTCCCATCTGAGTTGCAAAGTGGTGTGAGCTGCAACACACTTCAGCAGACCCTCATCCACAGAAAACAGTGCAGAGGAACGCGGAGTGAGTTTCTCCTTCTCTTACTAAGTTGAGTTACGATGACTCAACTGCATGTTAAAGCAAAGTGAAGAGGTGAGCAATACCACTGTGTGTTACAGTTACAAACTGTGCCTGGGGAAGCACACTGTTATCACTACTGTCCCGGGAAGATGTCTTCATTTGTTTTAACACTTTATGATAAACTCTGTTTTCCTATTAATGATCTTTATAATACTGTCTGCTTGCAGTGGGAAAAATACTGTATCCAAAGCTAATAAAGTCAGAGTGACAAAGACAAAATGGGTGTAAAAATAAGCAGCTCAAATGACAGTGTGGGTTTTCTCAGTGAAGTATCCAACGTCCTTTAAAGTGTGAGGAAAAACCCCACAGTCTGATCAATGGTAGTAGCATCCTACATCACACACAAAAAGCAGGTCAAACAGGAAGAAAATATGTCCAGGGGTACAGTGGGTGTAAAACAATGGTCTCTCACATACGGCTCTAAAATGCTCCTAATTGCAAGAGGGACTGAGAAGAAACCTTCCTGTGTTAGAGAACATAACAGAAAAAAGGGAGGGTGTCTAGGGAAAGCAAATGGAGCCATTACTTACAGTGTGACAGCATCCCAACAAGGGCTGGAGGAGAGAGGTGCTGATGTCCAGCATTGGACCCAGGGCCACCATGTGTGCTCTGCAGTGTGCTGTCAAGGTGGCATTGCTCACCCTGGTGCCTGCTCTCTGATGCACCTGCAGCGAGTGCCAGCAAAAGTGAAACACACACACCAAACCAGTCGTTTTCAGACTGGGACTGATGCAACACAGAGAACTTCTTCATGGAGGAGAGAACTCCAGGAAGTAGAGATTTTGGCAGTAGGTTTAAATTCATTCCTTTGAATCTGCACCTGCTGCTGTCCACCACATCACTGATTTGCCTTTCATTAGAATATGACCTTCCTTAAATCTCTGTTTCACCAACCCTATGCCTGCAATGCTTACCAAAATGCAGGTCTGAATTTCTGCACCCTTTAATCCACATACAGTATTACACAACGGATAAACACATCTTGTGATTAAAGAAAAACCAACTTTGACTGTTTAGCAAATATCTGGGCTGACTACCTTCTTGGTGGATGTGTTTTTACAGCTGTGGGTGGATGCGGTTCCACTGGCATCTCCTGCAGCTTCGGGCTGTCCCATTCTATTTTGCTAGGGCATCAAAAAATAAAAGAATTCATACACGGTTTTCATGAGAGCTTAGCATCCCTCTAAGAAAATGCTAAGGGCTCAGTCCAGAAATACCTGCCTTTCTAAGGAAGATTTGGTGGAAAACCATCAAGAGTACATCTTGTTCAGCTGCTCTTGCAGCAGGACCAGCAACCTTCCCTACAGCAAATGGCAAGGGCTCATCAGCTGCCCTGGCATGAAATCAGCAAAACTTGTGAACTGGCAAATCTCATGAATCAAATCTGTAATTCAGCAACTGTTCAAGAAAAACTTGCTTCGCACACAAAATACTTTGTCTGGGCTTCTGGGTGAGTGTAACATAAAGGTTACTTAGAGAAGGAACTACAAACATGAATTTTTTAAGCAGCTACAAACTAAGAGAAAATGGGATGCAAGCAAACGCTCACACCAATTTCTTTTCAGAAATTGCCTTGAAATATTAATGAAGTTATTTTAATGTCGGCAAGATCTTCACCAATCCAACCTCATTTAGAGCACTGACCAATAATTTACAAGAGGGCTTCACTACACAGAAAAATTAGTTATCAGAGCTCATACTGAATATGGCTCACATTCTCAAACCCATTTTGATAGCTGCTGTTACAGCTAATTAAATAATGAAGTATGAATGTCACAAATTAGGATTAGTTATTCTGTTTAAAAGATAAAACAAAACAAAACAAACAAGTCAAATGACTGTCTGGTCAGCTAAGACCAAAATTTGATTTTTTATTGAAAATTAATGTGTTAAAAGGGAATCTGCCTACAGACGTCTTCGAAGTGCTGAGGTGCATATGCACAACCAGCATGTAAACCAAAGCTTGCATGAAATGTAATATGAAATCCGCTTGCCATTCTTATACTCAGTGCCAAAGGGAAGCTGCACACAGTACAGTCACTGGGAACTGTAAGCAGCAGCTTACGGCACAAAAAACAACAGCTGTGCAGATGACACACTTGAACTGACTGTTCAAAATCTGTGGTTCTCAATTATTACCTTTGCTTTCTTTTGCCTTATTTCAAAACTTACTTCTAAAAACTTGATGTAAGATGGATAGTCAGCAGAGAGTAGTCTTGAGTTTTCAGCAAACATTGCTTGCTCTTTCATCACTAAGGACTGCATAATCCTGAATAGAGGTCACTTTTTAAGCAAAAGATATACAGCCATGCATACGAAACACAGAAGTTTAATACTTCTTAACTGTATGTATCGGTCCTAGGAGTAAAATGTCACTCTCCCCACATGCTCTGCTGCTGAACCCCCATCAAAATTCAAGATGTACTTCTGTTGTAGTTGTACCATAGAGGTGTGTAGAAAATGGTACCTCTCACACTTGACAACATTTGGATCCCTTGGGTTTGAAATAGCCACTCTCTAGCTTACATGGACGGATTCTTGCCCACCTATGGGAGGAGAATTTGAGCTGGTTTTAACTATTGTGCCCCACTTCGTAAGTGCTGTATTTGCATACACCTGTCAGTACATTCTTCTCAGCTGACCAAGAATGAAGAGTAGGTAGATGCGAGGTTTTTGCAGGATGACTAATTTTTCTTTCCTGTAGCAGTTTCTTAGCCATATCAAACCAGCCTACTTTTTTTGCACTGTTGTCTGTGTAACTTGATTACTTGCAGAAAGCAGTTGCGGGTTTAAGGACATGGTCTCAAAGACCCTTCTGCATACCAGGACTCCTTGGCCTCTCTGATTCTGAACCCAGCTGGTACGTGTGGCTCTGAAGCATTACTCTTATCTCGCATTGCATAGCATTTCAAGGCCACAGGTTCATGCAAAACTACTGTTAAGGAGGAAACCTCAAAAAAAAGGGCATAACTTGGGCGCACAGTAACCTGGTCTGAAAGAAATACCAGACCTCTAGTGCAGATTTCTGGCTCATGCTGCATTCCTTGCATTCCAGTGACACTTTTTCCAGAATGAAACTTAAGCGGGGCGATTGTTTCCAACATACCCTCAACTGTGAAACCGCAGGGCCTTGACAAGACTTGTGCAAGTTTGGGTGGACTTCTCCAATGGCTCAGCACTATTTTTAATACGGCATCTGAGCAGAAAGACTTACAGTCTTTAGACACGTGCCTGGTAAAAGTTTGTGCCACCTGGACTTCCACAACTGTAAAACTGGGAATAACAGTTACTTAACTGCTAAAAGGGACTGCGAAGAAGTGTTTTGAAAATGCTGAAAGCTGTTCCACTGACAAAAATTCTGTTGTCAGAAACATTCTCCTTCATAAAATAACATTTACCCAAAACTGATGGCCTTTTCTGTATCAAAAAAGAACATTTTGTATGAGGTTTTTCTGTGTTTGGGAGTAGTTTCAGACTCCTGCTTTATGTTCAAGCTGCAAATATGGTGCTGCTCTAGTGCTTCATTACTTGTGTTTTCAACTGTCCTGACGCGACTCAAAAATAACAACTCCGATCAGCAGCTTGAGTAACATTTTAAATGCGAGCCTCTTCTTCCACCACAGGCAGAGACATAGACATGCAGAATAATTATCTCAGCTTTTCGCATAATAATGTCAAAGAGGAGTTTTTATTCTATTTAATCTTTAAGACAAGTACATCAAAATCAAAGCTGCCTGCAAACATAGGGATGCTTCTCCTTTGCATCTTTCTATTTTAAGTTTTCTGCATCAGTCTCAACTCTGCAAAATACTCCCATAAAGATAAGCAAATAATCAACTTTTACTCAGTGGAAACAAAATTCAGATCAAGGCACCCGGTCCTAATCTAAGCATGTGCTTTCTTGTTCTCTCAAGCCCAAGTCTTGCGCAGATATTTAACAAAACTAAATGCAGAAGAACTCACTATCACTAGATATGCTGTACAATTCTGGGTTGTAATCTAATAATGAAAAAACTTCATTTGCATGAAGAAAAAAAAAAAT
>VWYK01148414.1:0-16311 GCA_013399775.1 Semnornis frantzii | reverse complement strand
CCTTTTCTTTTGACATTAATATAGTTCTAGAGACTTTTTTTTTTTTTTATTTATTCTTCTTTACAGCAGTGGCCAGTCTAAGTTCTAAATGGGCTTTTGCCTCTTTTAATTTTTTCCCTACAAGACCTATTAACATCCTTAAACTCTTTCTGGGATACTTCCCCTTTTTTCCAAGGGTGATACACTCTCTTTTTTTTTTTTTTTTTTTCTCCCTTAATTCCTTTAGAAACTCCTTGCCCATCCAGTCTGTCTGCTTGCTTGCATTCCTCCAGACAGTAATTTCTTCCTACTGTGGACTTGGTCTGTACCACCTTACTGTTGCAGAAAGCGTGTGTCAGTTCCTGGAACATGCTGCTCTGATCAACCTCTACTGCTAATGGGGGCCAGATTTCTTGTTCTGAACCTTTCCTTGTAATCTGTTCTTGCCATCAGTTTTGGCTTTGGCTTGAACGAGGCAGAGAGCTGGAAGGTATCACCAGCAATGGTGGTGTGCGTGTAGAGCTGGTCATGTGCGTGTAAAGCTGAAGCAATGTAGGAGAGATGGTGGGAAGAGGCACTGCTGCTTGGAGCAGCCACTCTTGGCTTATGTAGAGCTCCTGCAAAAATTGTTTATCAGCATCCCCTGCAGCTTTGCAGCAGTTCATTGGCAAAACTCTTCACTGCATCTTTCTCTTCTTGAAGCTTAGTGTTCATCTTAAAATTTTCTGGACTGTCTTAAATACTGTACTGCTTTGAGCGGTCTGACCTCTTTCTGTACAGGTTTTCTTGGGTGATGACAGCATAAGTTGTTGTCGATGATAGCTGTTTTGATCTCAAAATTCATGTAGAAACTATATCAAACTTCACTTTGTGAACATCTGAAAATAAACCCCAGTTGAGGGTATGTTTTTTTGTCTGTGTGCACGGATCACCTTTTCTTCTTTGTGGTTGTTTTGAGAAACTTCTTGCAGCACTTTCACTTCCTGAGGAAAAACCCGGAGTATTCAATCCCTCTAAAAAGGCTTGTTGCTATAATTCAACTCTACCAGAGTATTTCACAGTCAGCTGTCATGTGACTGTTAGTTGTCTCCATCCATGAGAATTGTAGCTAATGTGCTCAGAATAATAAAAGAGATTTTTCTTGCCCTGTTTATAGCTACAACATCAAATAAAAGCTTTAACTCTTTGTTTTCAAGTCTTAAAGACCTAAAAAATTCCTGTAGCTGTACCCGTCAGTGTATACATAAATCAGTATGTACGTTCATCTGCTGAGTGGGTTTTCCACAGTTGTCTGCACATAGCAGTTAACCTGGAGTTTCAATACATCAATCTGGGCAGAGGCTCTTGGAACTAAGATTTTGAAGAAGTTGATCGTATAATAAAATTTGCAAAATACATCCCAGTATTAGCTGTTTGAATGATCTGCTTTCACAGATAATTCCTAGGTTCACTGATTTTACCCTTGGATGACAGCTTCAATGGATATGTGGGGTGGGTTTTGTTTTGTTTGATTTTGTTCAGTTACTTTTTTGTTTGTTTGGTTTTGTTTGTTTTGTCTTGCTTTTTAAAACTGCTAGTTGAGTGCCTGTCATGTGCTAGGGGCAAATACCTCTTGAGCTTTATCTACAGTTCATGATAATTTCTGTCTGTTTTACTCTCGTCTTGGATGAAGAAGGCAAAGACTTACTAGATTTACTCTCACAGTTAAGAACTCTGTCAGCCTTCTGGCTCCCTATAAAATCACGTGAAAAATCCTTTCTATGCATGTGTACGCTGATGTGTAAGTGCACACACATACACACATGAATATACAAAACTGTTCTTATCATGTGCACAATCTACAAAGCAATCGTGAATCTAAATGTGTTTTTATTTACAAAAAGTTGTTTTCTGTATTGTCTTCCGGTGCAGGACAGTGACTTGAAGCAGTACTGGATGCCTGACAGCCAGTGCAAAGAGTGCTATGACTGCAGTGAAAAATTTACCACCTTCCGGCGGAGGCACCACTGTCGACTTTGTGGGCAGATCTTCTGTAGTCGGTGCTGCAATCAGGAAATCCCTGGAAAATTCATGGGCTACACAGGTGAGGTTTAGATTTTGAGAAGCAGGATATTCTGAGTGTTCAGCTCTGTTTGGACTGCTATATTTTAGATCTTGGCTAGAGAATGCTATACAGCTCTAGTGTGCTCAGAAATAAGAAAAGTAATTACAAGACCTAATTCTTCATGCACTATGGTAGATTATGCCATGCCTGTTTATTTGTACCACCACTATGTCAACAATGACAAAATATTTAACAAGGGCGTTCACTACTAAAAGCATGCTCAAGTAGACGTAATGGCAGCTTTAAAATGTAAGTGGCCATGTGTTCTAACTGAGGGTGCGGGAAACTTCAAGTGATTACCAAACTCCATACACTTAATGGAAGTTACAACTTCCAGGTAACAGCTGATATATCTTACCTGACCAGCTATTATTGTAGCACGATTTCAGTGGACACATGTGCTCGCTCACCCCGCTCCCGCAACCTGTCTCATAGATGGATCATGTGTTATGCATCATTTGACTTGAAGAAATTCCCTGATTCTATTTGGAGTTTTGCTCTTTAAGGAAATATGAAAGCTAGTCTTAAACTTGCAAAGAGGTTTTGAAACAGGAAATCCTTCTTTTCGCACCACTGCTTACCTCTGATCCTGTAGGAACAGAGTACTGTTTGTTCCTGTTCGCTTAGACTCTCTGGTTCCCTTTTCCATAGGCGATCTCCGAGCCTGCACTTACTGCCGCAAAATAGCCTTAAGCTATGCGCACTCCACAGACAGTAACTCCATTGGTGAAGACTTAAATGCTCTGTCAGATTCTGCGTGTTCTGTATCAGTGCTGGATCCTGGCGAGCCACGCACGCCTGTTGGGAGCCGTAAAGCAAGCCGCAACATCTTTCTTGAGGAGGATCTTACCTGGCAAAGGTAAAGTGAAGCTTCATGCTGAGCTCCAGAATCTTAACTGTTTTTTCAGCCTGACATCTGCCTAGACAAAAACTGGTGGTTTCCAACTAGGAAATTTAGAAGGGTATCTCCTGTAGAAGAATCTAATCCTGTACTGGCCGCTTGTATTCTTCTCTTCAAGTGGAAATGTAGAAGCTTTTTTTAGTGGAGTTTTAAGTTAGTTCCAGTTTTTTTTTTTTCCTTTAAGCTACTGAATCAGTGAATGTAGACCAGTGACAGAGCAGATTTTTAGCTTCAGAATTAAAATAGACTAAACCAAAAACATTGATTCTGACTACCAATGTATCAGGAGGCAAGTTGATGTAACAGTGAGCTCTACCTGTTGGGTTTTGGATTGGGCAGGAAATTATAAGAGATGCTGTCTGTGTAAATTAGAGAGAAATGGTGGAAGTAATGCTTGTTTCAGCTAGTCAATCAAAAGCCCAGTTGTTCTCTGATCTCATTTAAAGTATTTTTACTGCTCTCAAGGATCTTTATTTTTCAGAGATTAATAAAAGAACACGGTACCTCTTAAGTGGTACACAAGTTAATTTCTGAGGAACTTAATTCAGTTTTATATGAGGAAGAAATAACCAGATATGGTGGTTGTGCTTATTTCCCTAAAAACAGAAGAACAAGCAAGTGTGAAGCAACTGAGGAGGTCGTGCATCAGAGCCTTTCTGTAACCGAGGGACAATGGAAAACTTGGCAGTGCACTACTTGGCCCTACTTGGCAATACTACTGTATTTGTTAAGCTCTCAATTGACTGAGGTTTAAACTTCAGATACTGAACTTAAACAGCAACACAGTGAAAACTGGCAGCTCACAGTTTAATAATGGATGCGTCTGTGTAAGAAGTAGTTTGCTTCAGAAGGGAACTTGCAATCTGAATCTTTTCGCAAAATAGTGTCTGAGATAAGGCTCTTGCCTCTCTTACTGTCATATGCTGCAAAGCAGTGAGAAAAGCTGTTAGAGGAGTGATGCTTTTCTGATGTCGCTTTTCTTTCTGAGCAGTCAGAACATACAGGCATGGAGACCTGTTTAACTTGATGGACTATGTCTTTTAGAAGTGAATGACAATGTACTTTGGGCAAGTACAGTTACGTATGCAAATCTGCGTTGTATACATTTTCTTATGAAGAGCATTTGTTATGCTAGCAACAAGTCTACATCCTAGAGCACAGTCAGTGTGGCTGTATTAGTTGGAGTATAGTGGCTTGTATCTATGGTTTTACCAGTGGGAATTTACATTGATGGTGTATGAGTGTTTGGTCTCTTTCTTTCTAGGGCGGAAGGAAAGGAGCGCAAAAGTGATGGTGATTGGGTTGAACAGTTACAAAAGGTTGTCAGGCTCTCTTGGTAAAAGCTGTCTAGCAATACCTATAGGATAGCATTGCTTGGCTTGCAACGGTGATCTACTGGGGAGATCAGGCAATACCTCTACCTCCAAAGCATGGAATAGCAGCCTGTAAAGGAGAAGGTTGTGTAATAAAGGGATATAGGAGAGGAAGGTAAGAAGGCAGGGTAATAGGAGAAATGAGAAGAGCTGTATTGTCCAAGACTTCAGTCTGAAGGGAGAAAATTTGAGCACTACCTGACAGATAATAATTGGCCTACAAATGGGGAAAGATTTCCTTATTCCCTTATGAATTTAGCAGTCATGGGTGTGAATGAGAGGTAACATCCAAATTAATTGTATTTTAATTCTAACTGTTCTGATGCTGCTGCATGTGGCAATTCTCTCAAAAGTTTGTAACATACTCTTTTTTCTTGCAGTTTGATTCACCCAGATTCTTCAACTACCACATTGTCTGCACGCCTTGGGTCCGTCCAGGAGGATGCAGGGAAGTCACCAGCTAGGAACAGGTAAACTAATTGTATATGAGTATTTCCTGTTCTGGATGTGCTCCAAGCATGCTCTTGGCTGTAAAGCCTGTAGATTTGGACTTCTTTCTGCTAAGCGTGCCCCATTACCAATGTGTGAGGAAAAACTGTTTATGGACGTAAATATACTGCTTTTGAGGAACCTGTAGTTTGCAGCTGCACCAAATGCAGGAGGTGGTGAAGAGGACAGAAAGGGAAAGAAGTGGCTAAGAAAAGTAGAATTCTGAGGAAGCTGAAGAAAAGGAAATAACAGAGACTTGCTAATGGCAGAGGTCATGCAGGACCAGAGGTGCAGTTTTTGTTTGTTTTGTGGGTTCCCTCTCTATCTTGTCTGTTCCCCGTGCTCTTCTATTAAATATAATCTCATTTAGGTTACCAGGCTTCCTCAGGCTGAAATCACACTGTAGCTCTTTATGCAAGAGTGATGAAGAGAACTCAGAAATGTTCATGAGAGCTTTGTTATAAGCTGTGAATGCTTGATCTTAATTCCACTAAACAGGCTGGTATTGGAAGAACAAATAGTTTCCACTTCATATTGGTTTCAGTTACATACTTCCATTATAGTTAAAATGGGGAAATACAGGTGAGGCAAGGATATGAGGAACAAAGCTAGAATAATCCAGGTTACACTGTTGGAATCAGGGGACATTCAGAGGCTTCTTTACCTCTTTGGTGTTGCAGGAATGAAGAATATTTCGCAAGTTGGAAGGGTCTCGCAGGACCATTAAAGACTAGGGAACTCAGACGAGAAGGCTGCTGGGTGTGCCTTTCAGGGAATGGACTGCTTGGAGCCTTTATATTCTGTGTGCTGGGGACAGTTAGGAGGAGCTGGGAACCAAAGGTGCCACATAGAGGGAATAAAATACTGTTGAATAAACTAGTACCAAAAAGCAATTCTGGGTAAACATGGCAAGAGTCCAGAATTAAAAGTTCAATGCTGAATACCTGCAGTGATGTCAAGAAGGGCCTGAAACCTTGAGGATGCTCTCCCGCTTCCTGTTTGAATTAATGTTGTCTATTTTAAGAGGTCTTTGCTGTTCGCTCACACATGTGGTACTAGGAGGCTTCTACCTGTACCTGGCAGGTCCAAACTACTCATTCAGGTTAAATTTTATCTATTCATGGCCTCAGTGAAGTACTTTGCTGTCTAAGCTCACGTTTGAGAAGTAAATATTAGGTATAAACTATGTCTGTCAAAATTCTGAACCTGAGGAAACAAAGCTATTTGCTTTAATCTAAGCAGTACTAGCCTTTAGGTCTTCTCAGAGCAGTTGCAGATCTTTCTTTGAGGCAAGCTTGACCATGCCTCTTTCTAGATGAGGTGCAGCAAAATAGATGCAGGTTGAGTGCATTTAGTTGCAGGTTGCAGAAGTTACTTAATATTATTTATTTTCCCTGTGAGTGGGCGATATCACAGAATCACAATATGTTTTAGGTTAGAAGGTACCTTGAAAGTTTGTGTAGTCCCTACAATGAGCAGGGACATCTTCAACTAAGTTAGGTTGCTTGGAGTCCCTGTCCAGTCTGACCTTGAATATTTCTAGGGATGGAATATCTACCACCTCTCTGGGCAATCTGTTTCAATGTTTCACTGCTCTCATTGTAAAAAAAAATCTTTCTTATATCTAGTCTAAATATACCATCTTAATTTAAAACCATTATCTCTTGTCCTTGCAACAGGACCTTCTAAAAAGATTGTCCTTATCTTTCTCGTATGCCCGCTTTTAAGTACTGGAAGGCTGCAATAAGGTCCGCCTGCAGTCTTTTCTTTTCCAGGGTAAGCAACCCTAGTTCTTTTAGCCTGTCCTCATAGGAGAGTTGCTTCATCCCTCTGATCATTTCTGTGGCACTCCTGTGGACCAGCCCCAGCAGATCTGTGTCTCTTGTGCTGAGGTCTCCAGAGCTGGACACAGCACTGCTGGTGAAGTCTCTCCAGAAAGGAGTAGTAAGGCAGAATTACCTGCCTTGACCTGCAATACATATAGCTAAGCTACAATGTGAAAACCTATTGCTTACTTGAGTTGCTGAGGGTGGCAGTGCAGACCCTGGCCAAGGTGTAACAATCTTCAGTACCATCCATAATTATCAGCTTCTTGTGGGCAGGGCCAGACACCATCCCTGTGCTGGGGATCAGGTGATCCAGGACAGACCCACAGTGACCTGTGTGCAGATGAATTCCAGCTCCTGGAACACACACCACAGTGCAGCCATCAAGACCAGGTCCGAAGAGTCATCCTTACCTTGTGAAAACACCTTGCTTGTATTGTTTTTTTTTCTCAGGCTGATTATTTATGGGGAAGATCTCCCAACACAACAGTCAAATGCTGCAGGTGAAGGAATTCAAACTTCTCCTTTGCAAGACCTTCTAAAGAATAGGAGGTTTTGTTGGAAAATCTTCCTCTCTGTAGAAAAGAGAAATACAATAAACCCCCGGATGTTGCTGGTTGTGACGGAGACACAGATATGAATTCTGACTTTCAATTCTTTAGTGCCCTTTTACACAAATTAAAAATCCCTGCTGCTTACAGGTGTGGCACGGTTAAAAAGTAGCCATTGTAAAACAGGTGAGAGAGGTGCTTGCCTAATGATGGGCTTTCACATCGGTCTCATCTTCCATAATGTTTGACTGTATCAGAGTTTTTGCTTATTACCCAAAGGTGTATATGGATGTAGTGCCAAGTACCTGAAGACATAAGTAAATTTCTTTATCGGTCCGCTATTTCGCCTAGGAGGAAGCAGTCGTTTTTGAGACTATTGTACTTGCAATACAAAAGCTGAAATAGGGTGGCGTTACTGTTTCATGGCTGAGCTCTGCTACCTTGTCCATTGAGCATTCTTGGGAATAATGCGAGTATCTGTTAACCAGTTAGCTATGTGAAGTTATTTGTCTTTCATTCCAAAGAGTAGTAACTGGCAACAGTTCTCAGCACTGATACTACTGCAAGCCTCCTGAGGCAGTTCAGCATTTACATTTTGAGCTTCTCTGTTGCTGCATGCAGAAGTGTTTTCCATCTTCACTCCTTAGAGCATTGTTAGCATGAATAGGTCATGCTGCATGCATTTTGCTGCTATGATATGAAGTTATACTCTGGTTATTCATAGGCTGAGTCTAATTGTGGAATATTGGAGCAAAGTGTATATGGAACCTGTAGCATTTGTAGCTTTGCAATGATTCTTGCAAAATGGTGTTTGTACTGAAGGGCACAGCCAAGATTTCCTAACAGCTGGGCTGAGATTAAGGTTGCCAACTGGAGTGACCTCCAGCTTCAGCAGACGGTTTAGTTACCCTGGGAAACAAGTGCTCAAATTTCCAGCCTCTGCAAGCTGCATCTATTTCAGAGAGCTGAGGAAAAGGAATTTTAAATGGGTCAAGGAGAGAGAGGGCATCTCAGTGCCCTGTTGTAGAAATCCTGATGTTGGCTGCCTTTGCTGGGAGCTGTCTTGCCTCCAAACTGCTGGAGCTTCTAATTACCCAGCATCCAATCCCTTCCCCAGTCTATTCAAATGCTGTGCTAAAGTTGGTTCTAATTGCTTCCTACAAAGAGCTTTGCAGAAGTTTGTTTAACTCTAGATTTTCCAAAGACCTACACTTGCTTCCTAGAGATCCTTTCTTCTACTTTGTCAGGGGAGGAAAGAGTCTGTAGGAACTATGACCAATGTCACAGACTTAAGTTCCTTTTTAGCATGCTGCAAGATCAATGCCTTCTTTGCTGAAGCACTGCACGAGGAGCACTTGTACTTCAATGTTTCTTATTCCCTCTGCAGATCAGCCAGCATCACTAACCTGTCACTGGATCGGTCAGGGTCACCAATGGTGCCTGCCTATGAGACATCTGTCAGCCCACAGGCCAGTCGCACACATATGAAGGCAGAGACCAGCGAGGATGAACGCAAAATCCTTCTGGTACCTTTCAGACTTCTGTTTATTTTGCTTTGCGAAGGCTTTGCTTTGCCTTTATTTCATCTGACCACTCCTCTACGTGGTGCAGGGATGGAGATTATTGATGCTGCTTTGTTTACCTCTGTCATCCTGACACAAATGTTGTTTCATGTGAAGTTTGCATAGAGATGTTTACAGTTTTAGTCTTGGGAAGTGTGTTATGCAGTGTAGAGATGGTGTATGGTGCCTTCTGTGGATTAAACTTGCTATGGTTGTGGCTGCAATGCAATTACCTGATTCTGTATTTGTCCAAATTCAGATTTTGCCTTTCATAGGTCACATAACTGGGAACTTTAGATGTCTGCTTAAAAATGTTTACACCATGCTGAGTGTAACATACAATGCTGTACACCAGCGTTGAAGCTGTTACAGCCTGCTGGGCCAAAACAGAAGCTGGGCCCTCTCCTTACTTGCAAAATAAATATAACATTTTGGTAGAAGGCTGTAGTGACATACTTGTTTGAAGAAAAATCCATTTACAGCAGTGTTCTAGGTTATCCCCTCCACACAGGCTATGAAGTAGGTGGCAGTTTACAATGGTCAGTAGAAAACTGTTTCTTTTCTTTTCGAGAGGGGAAGTGTTTCCAACAAATGGGGCAGAAAGGATCAAGAGTGTGTGGGAGTGTGCTTCACACACTAAACTATTCAAGATTGCTCCCTGATGCTAATTTAAATCAGGAAGGCTAATTTCTGTGTTAGATATTTACCTGCCATCATAGCAAAATGCATAGGAGTGTTCCTGGGGATGCAGCAACACTCTCGTTCCTGTTCAGCTGCACAACTTGTTTCCAGGGTGCTCTGTAAATGGATAACTACATGAGGGAGAAACATTTCTAAGGCACATCTTTACACCACACTGCTTAATGTATGTGTATTAATGCAGGAAAAATGAAATTATAATGCTGCTGTTCCAGTTTGGGCCGCAAGCATACCCAGTTCTGGAGATCAGAATCAACTCTTACCCCTTTTCAGGAGTTTTATATATATATATACTCTTATAAATAGAAGGCAGTCAGGTACAATAAGTATAAAATCCACTCGGCCCAAACTAGGCTTCTAGAGTCCTCCACCCCTTTCACCCCCCAGTCAGCCTGTAAGGTAGGCCAAAGCTGCCCTCCCCCCCAGCTGGGCCTCCAAGGCCTCAGGGGCCTGCCAACTCCTCCATAAAATATAAGATAAGAGCATGTGCTGCTTGGAGAAGTGAAGGCAAGGAAGGGGGAAAAGTGCAGTCAAACATCTTTCAAGCTGTGATACCGGAAAGGGAATAGAATAACAATACCACGATATCCTGGGATGAGCAGGTCCATCCCCTGGGATGGGCCTGTCTCCACGGTTTTGTTTAAGGGGAACCTGGGACCCCTCAAACTACCACAGCTATGAATACACCTTGGGCTAAAATGATCAAATCCCAGTGCACTTCAGCTTCACATTGTGAAATGTGATTGCCTGTTTCCTTCCTTAGGGGAAAAGAGGATTGGTATTATTTCTTCGGTTCATGTAAGAGCAGAAGTTGCATTGTTGATTAATGCAGGGTTTACAGTGAATCCCCACTATTTGTTTAATGTTCTTAGTATGTAGACCTGTTAATTCAAGGCTTAACATATTTTAGTTAGGAGACTAATGAACTTTGTTCACGAAATAAAAGATAGAAGAGGATGTACGTGTGCTGGGGTAAGCACATACTTTGAACTAGAGGTCAAAATCCTTGAGTTGAAAGGATTTGCTGCGTTCTGCAGGTTTGTCCAGTTTACTGAATTCAATGCGTGAGTTAAGGGTAAACTATGAGGCAGCTGAACTGTAGAATCACCAGTTGCATCAAATCTTGTGATCCTGTGATGCTTTCTGTTACTGATCTGTTTGACTCCGTGCCTGATATGGAAGAGGAGTCACTGTTGGAAATAAAAGCAGAAAGCCCAACTGGAGCAAAACTCTTGGCTCTCAAGACACCTTTGGGAAAATAAAATATAAGTGTCTGGCAGTTAGCTGGAAAGCTTAAACCAATTAAATTTTAATTAAAGATTTTTTTTTTCTTTTTTTCTGCTACACAAAAATAGGGTGAGTGAAGCATTTGAGAAAGTGAACTTCAGTGTCACTTCTCCACCCTCTGGGGTGATCTTTTGTTCTCCCAAAGTAATCCAAGGTCCCAGTTTCCCCTCTGCAACAATGGATTCTGCTGTGCCAAGCCAGGGTGCATGTGGGAAAGCAGAAAGTGGCTCTGTGCAGAAAGGCAGCTCAGTTTCAGTGAAGCACAGACTAAGCAAGAGTCGCTGCATGTGCTTATCAGGCCTGAAAATAAATTTGAGGTATATCTTGAAGTGTTCCAAGTGGTGAGGGCAAGAAATCAACAGAATCAAAAATGGTCAGTTGAGTTGGGAGGGGTACATACCTTTTCGTTGTGCTTACTGGCCAAAGCTAGCAGTGTCTATAAAAACGCTTGACAGTGGACAATCAAAAAAAAAAAAAATAAATCACATATTATCTGAGTTTGCGAACAGGATGCAGGAGAGCAGCAATGAGGACTTAAGTATCTTGTAGACAGTATAAAATCTTACTGTATTAAAATCAACTCTTGATTCTGAGGTTATCCACTTTTGCTTGTTCTCAAGCTTATATAAAAAGAAGGATATAAGGAGCTGATCTTGTGTCTATTCACTGTTTCTGTTCACATCTCTGCATAGGTTGTGCAGAATGGCTTATATTTTATACTTGTTTGTGGAGGGCACTTGATCTAAAAGCTGATCTGAGGGCCCGGATTGATGTCTGAAACCAGCATTAAGGTCAGATTAGTAAGTAACTTGCACATCTCCCTGTCAAGGACTCAGTCCAGCTAAAGGATCTGTGGAAGAAAATCTGCCATCACAACAGCGGGATGGAGTTCCAAGACCATCGCTACTGGCTGCGGACACATCCCAACTGCATTGTGGGAAAAGAGCTGGTCAACTGGCTCACTAGAAATGGGCACATAACCACAAGGTAACGCTTTGTCCCTGCTTTAGGACAGCAGATATCTCCTGTTTCTGGGGCGGGAGGTTTTTGAGTTTTAGCTGATAAAGGGTAGCTTAGAGATAGAGCCCTTTGCAAGAAGATGAGAAAGAAACAAAATTTAGAACTCTGCTTTACTTTCTACCAAAGCAGGTTGGGTTCTAACTTCTCGTGGGTCAAAACAACAGGGCACAGAGGATGATCTGGTTTGGGAGCCAATGTGGGACAAGTATTACTCAAACAGTTGGGCAACAGTGAATGCATTATGAGACTGTCCCAAAGTGTTCACTGATCCAAAGGCTAAATCTGCCCTTGGGATCAGAGATCTTGAATAGCTGCATTTGATAGCTAAATTTTTTGGTAGGGCTGTCAGGATTTAGTGTTGTAAGTGGGTATAAAGAATTTGGTATATTCAGCTACTCAAGAGGGAGATAAAACTGAGATGGTTCTTAAGTGTTGAGCTGCGGTTCTCAGCAGAGATGGTCTGGGTATATATAAACTCAACAGTATTGGAGGAGCACATGCCTCAACTGAGTTTAGGGTACTGGCAGTCTCTGCGTCTAGCACCATACTTGAACACAGTGATGCTCCATGATATTTTAAATGTCAGCATGGCAGTGGATACTCATGAGTGGTGTGTAGCAAACGACTCTTTCTTTTAGCATTCTTGTGCCATAAACCATGTGTGCTTAGAACTAGACATAGAAAACCGTTTCTATTCTTATTCCTGCAGGGTCCAAGCCATTGCAATAGGGCAAGCGTTGGTTGATGGACGCTGGCTCGAGTGTGTCAGTCATCATGATCAGCTCTTCAGAGATGAGTATGCCCTCTACAGACCATTACAGGTAAAAGGAGTAGGAAGGCTATGGTTCTTCCTGAATGTGGCTACTGACTTTGACAGGTTACAGAATTGCTACAGTACTTAGAATTAGCCTCCACTGAAAATGTATATGCTGATTTCTGGGTAAACGATATAATCATTACTCACCTCAGCTGGCAATAGGAAGCATTCAAAAATGTTTAGCTAGATGTGGTGACAGAAGATGTGCATGCAGTACAACAAACTTGTCCTTTAGTGCCACTTAGTCACAACTTGTGTGAAGGTGGGGAGGAGGCAGAGACTAAGCAAGGAAAGTGTAAAGAAATACTTGAATCCTGTGCCAATGAGTTCTCCTCTCATGCCAAGGGGATCACTATTACTAACCTGTCTCAGCCCACTAAGAGTATCCTATGCTTTTTTCGAAATACCTGATCTGCATTTGTAGCAGGTTGCTTTCTAAGGCTCCTTAATATTCCAACATACCTGTGTTTCAACACTTTCTTATTTTTTCTCCACCCTTGTCTTACAGAGCACAGAGTTCTCAGAAACCCCATCTCCGGATAGTGACTCTGTGAACTCTGTTGAGGGGCACTCTGAACCATCCTGGTTCAAAGATATCAAGTTTGATGACAGTGACACAGAGCAAATTGCTGATGAAGGAGAAGATAACTTAGCCAGTGAGTTTCACCTGAGTCTTGGTCTCACTCTGTCTTCTTCCTTGTTATCCTCACTCCTTTGGGATGTAGTAGTTTAACCATGTCTTACTTTGTGTGTGTGTGTATGTGTATTTTTGTGTGTGCACATGGGGCTGTAAGGATCTAAGCAAACTGTAATCTAGCTAGTCCTCCTGTGATGGGTGCAGTGTTTCATGTTTAGTAGAACTGGTAAAGCTTCTTACTTGTAATGGAGAAGCCTGTGTATTGCCACCTTCCGTTTCTCAGGCAGATTTCTATTTGGTTTGGAGCCTACAGTAATACACTAAAGAATGCCCAATATGTCCGCATGCATACATGAAGATAGGATTAGAACTATGAGAACACTGTATTCCTGGTCTTTATGTGTTAAAGACAAATTTTCTCCTCTCTGGTACCGTCATGATACCTATTTGAACCCTTCTCCTCCCTGTATCTTCCCCCTTACCCAACACTAAAAGACTCCGCCAGCCCTAGCAAGCGCACTTCAGTCAGCAGCTTCCAGTCCACAATGGACAGTGATTCAGCCGCCTCCATCAGCTTGAACGTGGAGATGGACAACGTGAACTTCCATATCAAGAAGCACTCCAAGTACCCACATGTGCCCCCTCACCCTGCTGACCAAAAAGGTATGAGGTAGTCACCAGCTGGAGTTGCACATGATGGAGAGCTGGGCCCTAATATTACTGACCAGTTTGGACACGACCTTTGTAGCTGTCTTACAGAGGGGGAAATATGATACTTACCTGGCACTCACAGTTTTGATGTGTTCATCTCTGAGGAGGCTCAGGAGAATTATTGAGACACTTTCTCTGAGTGTAACTTCCCCTGTGACTGTGCAGCTGAAGTCTCCTGCCCATACATAAAAGGGCAGATCCACATGTACAGTTTTTGCCTACCTGGGGTGGAAAAAATAGTCTGTGCATAAACCAGTTTGATATGTGTCTCTACAGTTTGAGATTAAACTGGAAAAGCAAGCAAGAAAAAAACCCCAAACCATAAATAAACAAAATTTAACTTACAGGAGCTCTGTGCTGTCTTTTAATTGTCTGTAATAAGTTTCTATTTAGTAGAATAATTTTACCGATGACCAGTAAGGCCTTTCTTAATCCATATATTTAACATTTGTTCAGAAGAAAACTTCCACCTAAGTAGGAAGAAGTCATACTCAGTGTAGAAGACTTATTTTGAATTTTTTTTTCTCCCAAATAAGTACTAAATTGAAAGACTCTTAGCTATAAGAAAAGTTCGTACGGAAAAATAAATGCCTGATGACAGGTGCATTCTTTAAACTGGACAAAAGCTGACTGAAACCAGGGCTTGCCACTGGCTTGAGTCTCATATTCTAGTTGCTTTTCATCCTGGGCAGCTGTTGATGTGTTTGCTTTGCTTCCTTACCTAAGGTTTCTTCAGCTTTGTAGACTTCTATCTTTGTCTACTTCTGAGAGTTTTCTTACCCTAAATTATTCACCCTACCCCTTCAGTATTTCCAGCTTTACAAGATTGTCCAGAGTTAAATAATTTGGAGACCTGAGGCTTCTATAAAGTCAGATGGATTTCTTCTGTTGTTATGGATCAGAATGCAAGATTTATCTTATGCTTGCCATCTAGATAGCATTTTCTGAAACTGAAGAGAGTGATTATGGAAAACTGGTTACAGCTCCAAGTATGTTACATAATGGAGAGAGAGTGAGGCAAATTAGAGGGAGAACTTATCAGTGCCCATTGTAGCTGCCTTTTCTTATTTGCTGAGTACAGATCCAGAAGAGGAGAAATCTAACTTCTTTTTTCTCTCAGAGAAAGGGGCAGAGCATTGAGTTAATGTTGGATGGGTCATCAGCACTACTGACACCAGCTCATTATTGGTTCCTTTCAACTTGTTTTTAGCTCCTGCCTAATCGAATGAAAAGCAAATACATCTACCGGGAAGGAAAGGTGTGGAGAAAAATGTATCAATGAATTCTGTTTAGGAAGGGGAGGTGCTCTATTAAGTGAGCTTGAAAAAGGCCCAGGTGTGGTTCAGTAGCCTAGTAATTTACAGCTGTAGCCAGTTTATCTGTGTATGTTGACAGTCAAGCAGGCAGTAATTAGCTTGACTATGGCCGATATTAAAGGACTTCTAGAGGGGTAGTCCTGGCCGCAGACATCTCAGTTGTCATCTTCTCACACAAAAGGCAGGGTGCGATGAAGAGAAAATGTAAGAGAGCCTGCTTTTCTGGGAAGCTCTTGGTCAAATCAAGGCTAACAGCTAGAATTGAAGCACTTGTGAGAAAGGTTTTGATGATGGAGAGCTCAGAGAAGATTGACAGAAAAGGCAAGTGATGGTGAAACTGAAAGGAGAGAGACTTCTGCCTTTGTTTGCTCGTGTTTGTTATCTGTTCCTGAAATGTGTAAGTCCTAGCCAGGTTACTCTCTAGGGGTGTAATTAGTAGTGGAAAACTGGGAGCAATTACTTTTAAGAGAATGAGTTTCCCTTGAGGGGAAAGTACCAGTAATATGCCCAGAAATGAGATAGGATGGAGATGTAAGTTATAAAGGTGCACTGTTAAGAGGTATTTTGCAGTTTTTTAAAAAATTGGTATCCTCTGCAAGTATGGAGGACGTACTGGTTTGTATTTCTGCCATGAGTCTCTAGAGGGAAGACTTAGCTAGGGATGAACAAGTTAAAATGTACAACAACATCACAAATAGCAAAAAGCACTTCTTGACAATAGGGTGACTGGGGTTTTGTAGGCACATAGGTGTGTGTTATTGAAGCCTTCAAAAATTAGGTGGGACTAAACTCTGCAGTGCATACCACAGGGCCTGGAGTAGGGAAATGAATGACTTAGAAAACTTTGTACTGGAGATACTGGAGTGCAAAGTCTTTCACTTTGAATTCGTGATTTATCTTGGCTTTATTCAACAAAAGATGCCATCTAGGATGTTACAGAGTGTCAAAATGATTAGGCATCCAAAACTAGGTAGTTAAGCTCTTATGTAAAATAGGACATGGTTATTTTAAGAAGAGACTACTCTAGTCAGTCAGTGAC
>VWYK01148362.1:0-15584 GCA_013399775.1 Semnornis frantzii | reverse complement strand
TTTTTTAATATATAGAAATTATTTAATGATCTATTTTAGTAAATATTGTGGCTTTTTAAAGGACTTGGTGAAATTTTGCTAAGAAGTCCAGGTCCAAATATATGTTCAACTTGTTTGGTTTATTGTATTTTTTACAAGGAAGAAACAAAAACAAAATCTTTGTTTACTCAACAGCCCAGGCCAGTGTAAGACAAAGTCTTCCAGGTCTGTTACCCATGCAGATTTTAGGAAACACCACTCATCTGAGGCTAATTCAGCCTGAGAATTCTGTCCTGTCCCCTTGAGGTGGAGACACCCGAATGCCCATTCATTCAGGGTGAATTGCATTGTGCAGAGGCCATCTCAGGGATGAATTATGTCCAATAGCAAAAACTAGAGTATAGACTTTTCCCTCCTGCTCCCTTCTATCTTGATTGTAGCAAATAAGTCAACCACAGCATTCCCTTCAAAAATATGCACAGCAATATTATTTTATGTGAAAGTACTCACATAAACAGCCATGCCAGTACCTCAGCTGGTATCATTTGACCAGAAATAGCCATATCATATTTTGACTTGTGGCCCAAGACTCTCCTAGCCATAGCAAACTAGATTTATTTTCCAAAAGAAAATATAAAGTATTTCTGAAGACATCATAGCTTGGCATTTACTACCAATAACAACATCCGCACAGAATGCCTTCTCATTTGCCCTGGCAGTATCTGAAATTGTTAACCTTTGTTAATCTTATGTTTAGGCCTGATCAAAGTCTTCTGATGTCACCATATGGATCGAGCCAGTTGTTCTATGTTTTTGAGACCTTCTATCTTTTTCCAATGGCTAAGACAAATAAGTAGTGGATCTTGCCCAAAACAACATCTTTCATCCTGTATATTTTCTGCATCACATAGTTTCTCTCATCTCTTTCTCCAATTCCAACAAAATCTGTGGCTAAAATCTAACCTCTCTTGATTGCTTCAGTTTTAATGGGGACAGGATTTTACCCTGAAATGTTCTGGAAAAAAAATATCAATCTTTCCAAGTGCCCTATTACTTATTCCACCAATTAGCTGACTGTGGAGCCTGAGTGTCCTTGTACGTCTTCCCAGTCCCCATCTGTATACTTGGCTGCATATGTTTATGCAATTAGAAATGGTGAAAATCTAATAAAATTAGGACAAACCTGAGTAAGACATAATTCTGTTTAATCTCTCAAACTGGATTGCTGAAAGCTTGCTGAATTCCCCAAACCTCTCTCAGGTGCCAATGAATGAGTCAATATCATACCAAAGATCTCACAGCATAGCAGACATAAATTGTACTTCCAGAATCTCATACACACCCACAAATAATGAATCTAATGTCTCTAAAGTAACGTCAAGGTTTGAAAAAAAAAAAAAAAAAAAAAGAGAGAAAGAAAAAGAAAGAAAAGGGGGGGGAAAAGGCAGCTTCCTGCATTTACTAGCGACATACTTGGTGGCCCAGAGTGGAAAAAAGAAGACACAGATGAATTGCATGGGAAGGAGTGGTCACTTTAAAGGCCTGTGACTTCCCTGTGGCAGTACTAGAGCATTCCGAGCCTCCTACCTTCAGGGCAGGACCACTGACATTATCACACAGGGCTTTGCTTTTTGAAGTTTGTTTCACGCTTTGTTTTGTACTGCAGTGGTAACTGGTCATTTGCATATAAGTAATCATCAGTCTGGAATAATCCCAGACCACTTTATACCTGTGTCCTCTCATCACCCACCATTCAAGAGGAGCGAGGAAAGCAAATGAAGAATTATTTCAGCTGAACTTAGGGGGAATTTTCTTTGAAAGAGAGAATACAATTATTTATAGTTGAAGAGTAGAGCAATTAATAAATCTGTTCTTAGAAGAAAGCCCCCAGAATATTTTATCTCCAGTTCTAAGGGCTTTGGGTCTGTATCTAAGCCAAAATATATGTTGCAGAATGGGGTCCTTCATTATGAGGAAGAAAATATAAGGGTTGCAGTGTAGGGTCCATAGCTCAAGAAGAAAATGTTGTCTGCAGGTCAACCATTTCCTTTGTTTTTTTTTCCCCCTGTACGTTCATCTTCCTCAAAGACTTCACTGTAGCATCTTGTGTACTCTGTGAGATCTTACAGAATTTCAGTGAGGTGGCTGATCCAGAAACAGGTGTCCCATAATCATGCAGCTGAGGTACTGCTCCCACTCATACTTTGGGATGCTGAGATTGTAGAAAATAGAGCTGGAAGAGTTTGTCCAGTATCTGACAGTATTCTTCAGATTTTTTACTACTCTGACGTTGATTCCTCCAGCAATGGAGATTTCATCACCACTCCAGTCAATTATCTCAACAAGTAACTGTCTTTACCTACGTGCCAAATACAGCCTAACAGTGAGAAAGACTGTGTTCTTAGTCATCATGTTTTCCTCAAACACAAAAGTATCTGACTTTCATCTTGCTGCTTCCACATTTATTTGTGCCTCCATTACCTCACTTTC
The DNA here is from genome assembly GCA_013399775.1 of Semnornis frantzii. NCBI lineage: Eukaryota > Metazoa > Chordata > Aves > Piciformes > Ramphastidae > Semnornis > Semnornis frantzii. Next base: position 13,115 of record VWYK01148362.1, on the reverse strand, counting down.
ACAATTTTTTCCCTACTTCATCTTTCTCCCTACTACTTTACCATTTATTTGCTAAGTCACTCCCTTTCTCTTTCTCTTTTGAACCACACACTCTTTGGCACCCCTGTATTTCTTTTCTTCTTTGTTTCTTTCCAAATACAAGAAAAATAGACTCAGATGTGTCAGTGGCCTTGCTACAGAGACCTGTCTCTTGTCATCTCCCTAGAGGGGAGCCAAAATGGTGATTTTCTTGAGGTGTGACTCAAACATACTGATGCTAGCAATGGGAAACACATAGTCTGCTCTGGACATGCAAATGCAGGGGTAGGCATTACATAGCCTAAAAGGAAAAAAAAAAAAAAAGAGGAAATCAGAACTCCTGTCAGTCATATTAAAAGATAGAATCATAGAATCAACAAATGATAAGGTTGGAAGGGACCTCAAGGATCATCTAGTTCCAACCCCCTGCCATAGGCAGGGACACCTCCCACTAGTACAGCTCACTCAAGGCCTCATCCACCCTGGCCTTGAACACCTTCAGGGAGGGAGCAGCCACAATCTCCCTGGGCAACCTGTTCCACTGCCTCACCACCCTCACTGGAAACAACTTCCTCCTAACATCCAGTCTAAATCTCTCCTCTGCCAGTTTAAACCCATTGCCCCTTGTCCTGTCATTACAAGACCTTGTAAATAGTCCCTCCCCAGCCTTCCTGTAGGCTCCCTTCAGATACTGGAAGGCTACTGTTAGGGCATTTCATGTACAAAATTACTTACAATACAGGTCTGTGTTGTAACACAAATTGAAGAACACCAGATTAAACGAGCTTGTCTCTATGCCAGAGAAAGTACCATCAAAAAGAGTTAAGGTGGAACATCGCCATAGACAGAGAAATGTTTTAATTTTTGTCCCCTCAAGTCAAGTCCATTGCATCATTTTCATGTACATATAAGTTCAGTAGTGTGCCCATGGCACTATAGGCTGCTTGGCTTAACAGGTATTTGGGGATGTCAGGATAACCTCCAAAATTCCATGCAGCTCAAACATTAGTATTTCAATTTATTCTTTCACTTTTTGGCATACAATTATCAAAGAGGTGACTATTGCCATGGCAGGAAGCAGTATGGTAAATAAAAGGGAGGACCAAGGAAAGCTTACTCCACTCTTTAGAGTAGAAAACAAGCTTGATTTCCAGCACACTTATTTCACAGTGCATTGTTGCAATATAAATGTTTTGAACTGCAGTATCTTCCCACCTGCACCGACTAGGATCTGTTCCTGAAATGGCTGACTGCAGTGGTCTGAAGCAACACTACTGCGGGCATCTGATAAAGTAGCTGTTTGCTTTTGCACCGAGGAGCCACAGCAACAAGATCTCAGACTATGCCTTTCCATAGAAGGTCAGAACACGAAGCAGGGAAACTAAACTTGCTTTTGGGAGGCAGATCTTCTTTGTGCCCTGCATGATCTCAGACAACGTATTCTCTCTCCAAGCCTCGGTTTTTCCCTGAAATAGTGACTGACAACTTCCTGTCTTCCCTCTCCGGACTTGTGTCTTTTTTGGCTAGTGGCTGCTGCTGATTATGGGTACGTCTGATGACTGTGAGTCTGACCTCCAGGAGGCCTCTGGACACTTCTATATTATATTTGATAATGAAGCCTCCTGTCTTAACCAATCAAAACAAAAAAACAGTAAGTCAGACTAGAGGAAACTGTCTCAGCACAAAATGGCAGCCTCAGTGGAGTAAAGTCAGAGCCATTAGCTATTGACTACTATAGAAATACTGAAACTGCATCAGGGATTTCTTTTTTTTTAATTGCTATATAGGGATTTAAATGAGATTTTTAAAAAGAAAGAAAGACAGAATGTTTAGTCTACAATCACTCTCTGCTGCCAATACAGGCTATCATATAAATTACTTAGACACTTTTAAAAATACATTATTTACTCAATAACCCATAATGGGTCCAGAGCTCCTTTTACACGCTATTATAGAAGTACATAATTGCTGAATTTTCAAATGGATATTTCTTCTAGGCAATAGTCTGTAATGGCTCCTTCAAAGCTCTTACGCTTTTATCATATGAAGGCCTAAGTAGAAAATGTTTAGTTCACTGATCATTGACCTAATAGAGAGCAACAGCTTCTCTGGAACAACTATTGTCTGCTAGGGCAGATGATGTATGAATGACATTTTAAAAAATACTTGGAAGTATGTGCTAGGGGAAAATTACTGTTCATGTGCAAAGCAAATACTGCTGCTGAGATCCTCTGAGTTCTTTTGTTTGGTTCTGCTTGGTTTCAATTTTTTTGTTTCTGTCTGAGCCAAAGAACCAACGAAAACAGTTGGTTTTCTGCAGGAAATAAGGACCCATTTGGATCAGTGAGAGACATTTCTATGTTCTCAGAGATCATTCAGCTGAATTTTAAAAAGTCTCCAATGATAATGCAGGTGTCTGGGACATGTTACAATGTAAGAAGCTCAATTCTGAAATTAGAGAAGTAAGAGATGCTGCAGTGGGGCAAATCACATTTCTTAAACTGGACACAGGAAAACTCACAGGCCTATCCTGCGTTTCATCCAGAAAGAAAATAGTCAGCTTGACACATTTTCAGCACTGTTGCTATGAATCTTACAATTATTGAGCTACTGTTGTCTACTTACATTTATCTTTGAAGTCTGCTGCTTGCATTTCAAGGCACAAAGAAAGGTCCAGGTTTCTGAAAGCTTGGAGTAAGAAAATACTTCTTCTCTCCCTGCCCACTTCAGGCAGTAAAGCCTGAGGAGGCACTAGTGCCAAATAAATGTCAACTGGGTCTAAGTGAGAATGGATGTGAGCTAGAGGCAGACAAGTAAAGACCCTCAGAAATGCTGAAAGATATTTCCAGCTCTGGGCCAGGGAAGAGGTCCTTGCTCCATAGCACAACTCCCTCATGGGGTAAGGGCTGGTGGCAATGGGAAGTGCATCTCACCAAAGGAGGCTCCTGAACAGCCAGTTCAGGAGCTGGATGTGATCTTAACACCTTGTGCCACCACACCAGACCAGTTGTCCCTACCTCAGTGCTGGTTTCTATGTGATCTGACATGAGAAGCTCTCCCATGGTGGATTTCTTCAGCCTAGTAAGGCTGCCAGGAGCTCCTAGTGTTCTGGCATGATTAACAGAAAAAAAGACAGTTGCTGGAAATTCTAATATTTCCTTCTGTTTGATTCATCTGATCGAAGAGAAGCTGAAATCACAGACCAATATGCAACCAGGCTGCACCAGTTAGCCTCATCATGCAAATGAGGCACACTTGCAGGTGAACTTATTAGAGATCAAATAGTTTTAGGCACGGCGGATAATGAAGGCAGAGTGCTTATGTTGAAATAGTCAGAGCTGGAATTTAATCATGTTGTTGATACCTACAGCAGCAATGAACAAACACAGTAACAGCCACAAAAATCAAACCTTTAGAATAAAAGGAAAGTATAAACTAGACAAATAGTAATTAAAAAAATGATACCAACAAAGAAACAGTGGTTTCAAGAACAAACTTGCAAGCTGAATTTTTGAAAATCTTTCAGCCCTATCTCTTTCAGTTGAGCAGCTGGAAAAGTGGGGGTTGCAAGGAGAAGCTGATGGGGTGTCACTGCCTGTGCCAAGAGAGAAATGGCTGCTATGTACCTTTGGGCATGGCTCTGCAAGGGAAGAAGTAAGTGCCCTGCAGAATTATGCTTGGAAATCAACAACAAGGTGAACTGTAGACCACACTAGGAAGCAGCATCCCCTAGAAAAGAATTCAGAGAGAAATAGAAACAGACTTCTGGGTTGGAAGTGGTAACAGAAGATACACAATTGATAGGCTGGATTAGTAATCTGGTAAACATTATGAATAAATAAATCCTGGAGAGCCCTGTCTCAATAAACCTCTTACATGCTCTCACCATCCTTTATGCAAACACCTGGGGAGACTCTGAGCAGACCCACACAGTTTTGCTTGTTTTAAGGAGCAAAGATGAGATTCAGCAGGTGAAAACTGCAAAATGGAAACATTTGGATTCGTGTTGGCAGACACAAGTGGCTAAAAATACCATCCAGCCTTTCTTCTAATACCCATTGGTAGTAGAAGAGCTCCAAAGATGTCAACAGGAAGCCTTAGAGGTTAGAGGGAATGATGTAAGCACATGTGACATAATGCTTGTTGTAGAGATTTCCTGGAATTGATTAGTGCCATTCATGATAACAGCAGCCAGCAAGAGTGTGAAGACTGGGTGAAGGCCCAGGCAGCATTCAGGCATTGGGTATTTTCCTATTTCAGTAATACCTGGTCTCATTGCTTCAGATGCATAACACAATAACTGCATGTTTTCCTATACAGCTTTTTCTGGGAAGACTTGAAAGCAGCACATTCACCAGCAACACACAGCTACTCCCACACAAAGAGTCACAGACATCTACAAAGGTGGAAGGACAAGGAAGGCTCCAGGTCCTCCTTCCTCTAGAATACCCTCTCTTCCATTCCTTTTATATTCTGTGAAACATAAGGTGCAATCAGGTCGTCCTCATCAGTACATTGTTTTATGCCTGGGATACATACAAAAGCTAAGAAGTGCCATCTATATTTAACGGGAGGCCTCTGATCTACATGAGTGGGTGGAAATTGATAGTGAGTGACATGGGTGCTGACAATGGCACAGAAACTCCACAGCACTCTTAAAACTTTTAATTGCATTTTAAAGTAATGTAACAAGGCAATGTTTAATGAGTACTTTGTTTAAGAAATTCTGACTTTATAAGCTAATTAAAGAGAAGGAAGGGTTACTGCACTAGGGCAACAAATCCAGGCTGCTGCATGCCTATAATACAGTAACTTGTAGTTCAGATTCAATTGGCAGCCTTGCAAATCTCCAGCCAGCATGAATGATGTTGGGGTTTTTTTGACTGGCAAATAAATTATTATTATCATCGTGATTATGCTGATAGAAAAAAAGCAAAAGACAGGCAAGTAGCATTATTTTTTTTTTTTTGCCAGGGCTGGTAAGTTTTCGTGGCATTTTTTGCAAAGCTGTCATATGGCTGTGTTAGGTGAAACTGGAAGGTTTTATGTGAGTACCATTTAACTTTAAACATTCTTCATGGAAACTTACATGGCACATAATTTACATATTCAATACCAGTGACAATTTACTTCTCCCATCTGAGCAGGGCTTTCAACTATGCCACTTGAACTAAATTAATAAACAGTAATTAGAGAATGTTGTGCGAGCGAGCTGTTGATGTTGAGAAGATTCTAATCAACACCTTCTTTTAAGGGCCAATTAAAGCTGAATGTATGCAATATAAACATCTTCTTGTATTTAGACATGAACTGGTGAACAAGGTAAAAAATAAAAATCAGAACAATTACAGCAGGTTAGAGATGGAATGATTTATCTTCATTAATCATGAAAGCATAATTTAAAAACTACTGGCCACCTTCCATGGTGAAGCACTTAGGACTTGTGCAAGTCAATTCTGACTAGGACAAACCTCCATGCTTTCTCAGACAGGCTTTTCTCTGAAAGCAGCTCTGCATCTGCCTCCAGTTTCCACTGCGCTATTCACCTGCCTATAAGACAACCCCACATTAAAAGTGAGTCCAGAGCTGCAGTAGAAAAAAGGCTTCCCTGGGGGTGAGGCAGTAAAGGCAGATGTACCCATCCCATTAGCACTGCCTCATAGCAGAGTGAGAGACTTTCCAGCAGCTGATCTGGGGGAGGATTTCCATGGCACAGCCCTCACCAGCACTGCTGGTGGGATTGCAAACACAAGAATGACTTTGAGTGAGAGGTAAAGCTCCCCCAAAGTGTCTCACATCTATTAGTGGGGAAGAGTAGTTACACCAGAGCAACTAATGAACTTGTGCCTACTGCTTGTCTATGCTACTTCACCCCACTGTAAACATAAGGTGGCTTATCCCTGAAAGGTGAATTTAAGGCAATGCCCTTGTTTCCAAAATTTCTGAAGGACAGAGGGAACATTGTCTTAGACAGACATGATCCTTATTGTACCAAAGAGAGCCTGCAGTAGGAACACGGACTTCTGTGTCACCATTATGAATTGCCAGTAAGCTACAAGTAAGCATAACTTCACCCAAACCACAGTTCACTGCTTCCTAAAACACATCATAAAAAATAAAACGTAAAAAAAATCATCTAAGCTGGTGCAATGAAGCACATGCAAAATTTGTCCTCCAAGTTAGAAGATACAACAGGCTAATAAAGGTATGGGAAACATACATTCCAATACCACATCAGTGTCATTTGGAGAAAATGACTGCACAACTTATAGCCATTTGGCATCCAGAAATACTGCCACAGTAATAGGATGTTGTCACCTCAGGCGTCACTGAAATCTACAGGAATTTTACTTAAGAATTATAGGATTAGGCACATGATCGGTGTTTCTTCCCTTTGAAAATAAACATTTTCACTTACTGTTTCTATAGTGGTGTGAGATCATTATCTTGTGACAGTATTTGGTTCCACTGGCATTATCTCCTAATTAGCTATTTAAAAATATATGTTAAGAGGGTGGAGGTGACGAGTGGACTTGTAAACCTGACAGGTTTGATAAATTCTTACAAGCTTTACTAATCCCAACCATTGAAACTATGTTAGTAAGGCCGAGCTACCACTTTAAAAAACAACACAGCAAAAGCCCAATGTCTTGAACTCAGCACACAGCAGAAGGACTCTGGCACCTGGAGCAGAGCCCCTGCAAAGGAGCAAGAGCAGGGAGGAGTGGGAAACGGCATGCCAAATGGGAAACCAGCTGTGGGAAAGAGGCTGTTGAAAGGCTGACAACCTCTACATTGTGCAGCCCTATATTACAATAGTGGCATCGTCTAAGGTGTTTGCTGTAGGACCTTGGGGAACTTCTGAAAATCCAAGCACAGAGAAGTTTACCAGAGATGAAAAGATGCAAGTGAAACAAAGAGAAAAGACTGTGTTTGACATCCTCTGCACTGTCTCTATATCCTGAGAGATTATTGCATTTACAGGCTCAAAATCATAAAAGCTTTCTCCAAGATACTTCCTAATATATGAGCAGATCTGGGATTGCAGTTAGTGGGATGGTAAGAATTAGGAAGATAGGTATTCTGATATGCTGGACTTGTTTTTTTCTTGCAAGAAGTAGGTTTATTTCTCTTTGTAAAAAAAAGAAAGTAGGACACATGTATAGATGACAGGTCATTTTGGAGGTACTCAGATGCACACAGGAAGCACCCCCTAAGCAACAGTATTCTAACATTCAACAGAGCTAAGAACTATGATTGGTTTCTCTTTCTGAGCTGCTTTTAAGCTTCAATTCAGTAAATGTGTTGGTGATTTTCAGATTGTTCTGAACAGTGGAAGGCAGCAGGGTAAATGTCTGAAGAGTACTGATAGCATGAGAGAGGCTCCGAACTGACATTTACTCTAGTATTTGCAATTTGATCCAACATGCCAGAATGCAATATGATTTTTATTCTGATCAGATTGAATTTCCAAGGCCTGAATCTGCTTGCAATAATCATGGTCCACCAGTAACTTTACAGTAAACAGGGAGGGGCAGAGGGGAAAAAAAATGTAAGCAGAAAGAGGAATCTACATTAATGTTCTCTATAGATTTTTGTTTCCCATTGAAAGTTTTGTCTCGCCTGAAGTCACTTCTGTCCTTTTTTTACAGTCTTCAGGTCCACTTGGTGAATAAATTAAATTCAATTCCATGCTTGCTCTTAACACTTTTTAAATGCAAGCCAAGCCTCTTGGCTTTTCATACCTGGACATCTACTTTTAAAAAAATGCTATTGGGTAATTTCTCTTTTCTTTCATAGGCTGGTGCTTTGGCCTGTATGCACCCTGTGTGCTCACTAAGGCTCATGCATAACTGCAATGGACGATTAGTCCAATTAAGTTTCCATCAATTTCAATGGCTTATGCAAGAGTAGATGGGGCACAATATGTAATTTCAGCTTTTTTTTTTTTGTGAGGGTTTTCAATCCTTCCATGAACTAAATCATTTTATCAGTTTCTCTCTCCTTTTCTTTCTTATTCTTCTTTTTTTTTTTTTTTTTTTTTTAAATTTGTTCCATTAAACTACAGAACTGGAACATATTCATGAATAGTTTCTTTCTGCTTTAACTCAAGGAGTTCCTGACATAACAAAAACTGGTAATTAACTGTCTCGAAGACTTTTACAAAGGCCTTTTAAATTAAGTCCTAGCATGTGGCACTTGCAGCAGTGACTCCACATTGCTGATACCCCTGCAATGCATTCTCTGTTAAGGTTTGCACTCTACCTCAAGATCAGTTCTTGGCTGTTTTCTCCACTGCTCTCCTACTTGGAGATTCCAAAGTTCTTCTGCATTTCTTTGTGTGGCAAAGGATAACCACCTCCTCCACGATGGGTGCCTGCTCTTAATTCACTTGGCTTTCTACTACTTCCTTAAACATTCCAGTGTCAGAGGGCCACTTGCCACCAGCATAAAGACCAAGCAGCAGGTCTCCAGTGGCTAGGCATGGTTCAGCCTCCCCTCACAGCTAACATCTGCACTTTTGGTGCAGATGCATTTTGGCATGCTTTGGGAGTCCCCACTACCTGATGCCTGGTCTGCACCTACTCAAAGCAGGGAGGGGCTCTCCCTGTTGAAAAAAAAAAAAATCAGGCTTGGAATTTTCAGGTTTCACTCAGCAGCATGTGATTTGTAGCTACTGCTGCAGGTTGGCTTTAAGCATAGCCAGTTTTGCCTACTCTTGTTTATCTTACCAGGTTATAACACATTCTGTTTCTGATAATAATAATACTGTGCTGAGTATTTCTCTGGTTCCACCATACTTTTATGCTTTCTGCTAACTAGGTGCAAGCCTTATTGTTGCAATTCCAAATATTTTGCATCATTTGTAGGTCTAGCAATATAGTTTGTAAATAGCATGAAAGAAACTATTAATATATGTCTTCCTGTAATGTTCCAGACAGATTGGTTCGCTGTGGAACAATTACATACATATGTGCTATCCTTTATTTCTTGTAAAATCAAGTCATGTAAGGATGCCTCAGCCAGAATAAGCCATAAAGCTAGACAAGGCACAGAAAAACCCCATCCCCAAATATGTACTGCTTAAGTTACAAAACTATTCAAAAAAAAAAAAAAAGCAAAATCGAAAAGGGCAAAGGAGAGAAAATGTAAACACAAGCTTTTATACACTCTGTGTAATACAGAGTGAATGTAATTTTGACATGTTGGTATCATGAGCTGCCAATGTAGTTCAGAAGAGAAAGGGATATCTCCAGAATTGTGGCAATGCTGCTTTCTCTCATCAAAGCTAGTTACAAGATCTGTGTCTGTGGTTGCCAAGTCTAACTGCCTAGTTGGAAACTAAACCAGGAGAAATGAGTTCCTAAGTGATTGTCTTTAAGGCATCCAGAAAGATCACAATTTTTCAGATCCTCCTTTGGAAAAGCAGTCCTTTTAGGGGCACCTCACAACCACCCCCCTCAGTGCAATGAGTGCACTGCTGCTGAAAGCCCCCCCAAACCTGCTGCACTCAGCCCTTCTGTAGGACGTCAATGAGGCAATCGTAACGCACCGCTAAGTTGATTTTGTGCCTTTGAAAAATCTCCTCCTTAACACAAATACTCCATCACTGTCGGCTGAACACATTTAACTTTTGAATTAATGTTATTTTCAAGAGGTCAGACATGTGACAGTAACAACAGTCTTTTGCCAAGCCATGTATTTCAGGTCTGCATCTGAATTTCCCCAGAGCCTGGTATTGTTTAAATACGAGTAACTGACTCTGGCTCATCGCTAATGCAAAACTTCTGTTCTCTCAACTCCTTCAGGGCTTCCTTCCCCATGCATGCATGGGGAGGCAGATCCACTTGGTTCCCTCTTTCACAGTACACATTGCTTAGCAGGTCAGAAGGACCTAACAGCCAGTAGCTAAAAGTAATGGCAGTCATTTTTCTTCCCATTTTGTCCCCATCCCAAAGACTGCCACGATTCAGTGGAGGTTTAGATGACAGCCACTTGTTTTGTGAAAACTCACACATGCACCAAGGGCCACAGCTGCCAGGTTGCCCCAGTCACTGGGATGGGGACACCTCCAACATGGCTCCTGGACTGCCTGGTGGTTGCAGAGAGGTGGAGAGGAGTGGAAGCCTCTGGAAACCAGGACAGTGTCTGCCTGCACTCACAGATGGGCTTTCACAAAGGAAGGGGAAGCTGGTCTCCTCTCTAAGGATAGTCTATTTTATATTACATTGCAATCATATGGAATACCAAATCTGTGCTCTGTAGCCTTTTGGTGGTTATACAGATCCGGGACGTTCAGAAATATTTCAGGAAGCACTATTTGTGGAAGCACATGCAGCTGGAGGTGGCCTGGGCTCTGGTTTCGGTGGAAACAAGTAATGTGTCTGCCCCACTGCATCAATCTCTCTGACTCTGGCAGCTATCACTTAGTTGCAGTGGGCTTTGGGATAGGTCTGGTCTGTGTGTGGTGCCACAGCTCAGTCCTCATGATAAGCAAAGCTGCAAATTTCTGCAGTTCTGCAATGAGGTTTTTTCTTACCAAATTAGTTTCTAGTAATACTAATGAATATTGCACAAACATTGATATTAGTACTCTCTGTGTAGTGATGTTATAAATCCCTCTCTGCTGCTGTGTGCTACTGAGAGGATTTTGGGGTGCACAGTCCTCATCCCCAGACATACATCCAGGGAGCTGTGCATGGCCTGGGACTCCTTTCCTCTCTGTCTCTCAGCACAGGTGTGATCCAGATCTTCTGTCAGTTAAAACTTACTTTCCGGCTTGCTGTGTAATTCAGATAGTGTTTTGGTTCACTTGGCTGGCATGGAGTATTTTCACCACACCCTTGTCTCTTCAGACAAACAACCTCTTTTCTAACCTCTGGCAGAGTTAAATCTAGTGAATAAGAAGCAACAGGAGTTAAGGCATAATAAATAAAGCTACCCTGAAGAAATATGTACACAAAGCAAGATGAATGGGGATCATCTACCTGTACAGTGTGGCTACTAAACATGAGAAGAATAAATCAGACATGTTGGGTATACTGGGACACCTGACACTTCTTGAAACCATACTTTTATCTCTGCTCATTTGGATCAAACACTTGTAATAGTTGTGGATTAATTTCCTCCCCATAGTCAAAACAATAAAACCAAGGCACCATTTTATTAATTTCCAAACCAATGTCAGATAAGCAGAATTGCATTTTAAAAAGTAAACACCCTGCCATAGAATTGGAGGATATGTAAGCATTTGGGGCTTTTTTTCCTGTGTCTATAAAAGCGGGAGGTTTTTAGCATTATGAATAGATTTCATTTTGTAAGTTGTGCAAAAAGCACTGATAAGGCAATGGGAAAGCAGCGGTGATTGAGGCAGAGTAGGAAGAAATACCACCCATATTAGGAGACAGCCACTTACTTAGTGGCTCCCATTTGAATAAAGATGCCATTGTTCAGCCAGAAGAATGCACATATTCACAGGCCCAGCACAGAATAGCTCAGTGTATCTAGAACTCCAGAAGTGTCCAAATTACAGCCTCAGGGCCAAAACTGCCCTTGAGTCTTTCTGAAGAATGACCCACTGCTTAATTAATCAGTACTTTAACTGTGAGTGATCCCAGGACACACTTTTCTCAGGCCTTTTTCTTAGCTCTGCTTGTTCAGAACAAACCTTTAAATGTTCTCTGGCTGATTTTTGACCATTTTTTCCCCCTTTCAAGATTATTATTTCCTGCTTTACTGTGAAAGCTCGTTAGAAACGAAGACCAGCATCTAGATGATCTCAGTTAAATTTACTTGGATAACAAATTATTGACTCGGGATGGAAAGACACTGGCACCCTTTCAAGGCCTACCAAAAGAGATTAAGTCTACAGACTCCCAGAATACTGCTACTGCAATTTTCTTTCCATATACTAAAGAAGAATTATAGCAGTGCTGATGAGTTTGTACATGCCATTCTGTTAGTCATATTTGATTCCACTGCTGTAACTCCAGCTGTTGTTCATAGAATCCTTACTAAGATCTCTTTTCCATTTACTCTGCACAAGAAAGTTTGAAGTTACAGTACTGAGACTCCTTGTTGTCACACATTGTCTGGATTCTCATAAAGCTTTTTTTTTTTTCCCTGCCTGGACAAAACTGAGATTCGTGGCAACTGGAAATGGGTGAACACAATGAAAAACATTGTCCAAAATTTCTTTCCAAATTGGCCTTCACCTTGTCTACCTAGTTTTGATGATAAAATCCATCCTATTTTAATTGAAGCTAAAGTTTAACAGGGAAAAATCAAACGTTTTTTCTTGAAATGAAAACCTCTGATCTTTACAGTGAAATCAAATTAATTTTGACCCTCTTTACAAACTTGTAACAAAATATACAAACTAAAAAAAAAAGGTTTTTAAAAAGTCAGCATGAACATTTTGAAAAGCTGTAATGATAATATAATCTGCAGCTAGGGAAGCTGGAGCCATACTGTTTGATAGGCCCTATCTCATGATATCCAATAGTAAGCTAAGTGAAATGATATGACCGGATGGCCTAACTAAATTTAGTAGTCTGGTCAATTGCCACTCTACTAAATTTAGTCAGGTCATAATGGGCATTAGATATCTACAGGCCAAATGATAAAATCTGTCTTGCTTTTTTAGGCTCACAGCGACTGCACAGTATAGTACATTGCATTACTAAGAAATAAGCAAATCTGCAAGGGAAATCAGGAGAAGGGAGAAAACTAGGACCCTAAGGAATGCAGAAGGAATCAGGGTGTGCAAATCCACATCCTCATGCTCAATACTAGCCTGACAAGAGGCAAAGTGCATGGGTGCTCTCCAGATATGTGACCTGAAGGAAGGAAAGGATGGCTCTGCAGGTGTAATAATCCTCCCCCACCATAAAGCTGCCACTACGACTTTGTGCTGGACCCATGGGAAACAGGTGGAAGCTGGGCTCTCTGAGCCTTGCTGCTTTTACAAAACACATGCCGGCTGCATTTTCTTACCATTCCTTCTACATTTTCCATTCTGGGCTTTGCAGTTCTTATGGTAAACAGGGCCATGTATTTCTACACAGATTTCCCTGCGTCTGTGAGCCAGCTTTACA
>VWYK01147359.1:0-11002 GCA_013399775.1 Semnornis frantzii | reverse complement strand
AAAGCCCCCAAAACCTGAAACAAACCAAAATGGGAGAGTGTTCATTCTGCAGATGGGCCTGGGAATAGGTTCCTTCCCATTTTACTAGCCCCAGATCTTCTTTCATTCAGATTCCTTTGACAGCTTGAGCCACGCCTTTTCCCAACGGTTCAGGGCAGCAGCGGGGTTGCTGGTGTGCTAGTTTTACTTGCTTGGCTCTGTTACCATCCTTCTCAGCAGTAATGTTAAACTCGTTACCTCCCCTTTGTGGGAAGTTTTGCTTATGTTGCTAGATCATTGCTGAAAAACCTTTCCAATTGTTTTAATACCGCAAAGAAAACCCCACACAGTGTGCCCAGTTTAATCAAATTGTTTTGCGTGTAATTTTTTTGTTCTGTTAGAAAGAACAGACATTAATTTAATGATACATGTACATGAGCTGCCTCTCAGTTCAGGGGAAGGACAGGAGAGACTATAACTTTTGGTATTAAAAAAACATTTTGTTTTCAAAAGTAGAGAGAAAAACGTAAAACATCTGGAACTAAGAGAGCACGTTCTGCCCAGTCTTTTAAGCATAACTTCCATTAACTTCACAAAACTTGCCGTGCGCTGGTCACTGTTAGCTGGGGTCACCTGTGGACTCAAACCATGTGCACACCCTCATCTCATATCACCAGTAAGGCCGGGTGCCTAGCACCAGCCTCACTCCTCTGCACCTGCAGGCTATCTTTTGAGGGGTCAAATAGCAAAAACCATGGTCACGTTTGTCTCGTGACTGGTTTCTGGCACTTTCAAACCATTGAAAGCAGTTGACCCCTGCTGAAGTCTGGCTTCTTGTTCTGTTGGAGCGGTTGAGATTTTTGGTGCAACTGATCAGTTGGGATGTGGTTGTCCAAGAGCACAGGTTTCTGAGGGATGCACATCTTCATGAATGTTGTAAAGCAGTTTCTGCAGTAGGTCCTTATCATATCCCATTTTTGGAAACTGGAAAGCTTAGCAACCTGGCTTGCAACACTGGATGCCAGAAGAGAGAGGGCTGTAGGAGTCACTAATTAAAAAAAGAAATGGGACTGTTTTCTTTTGCCATGGTGATTGCATAACATAATTCGACTTTGAGGATCCTGAAGAATTTTTGACTGCTCTTGAAGCTGATGGGACAAAGGTGCAAAACCCTTTCCTGCGCTGCAGTTATATTGTTTTGATGATACTTTAGGATTTGTGTTTTGTCCCTTCTGTTGGCTGTCAACTGGAATATGATTTATCAGATAAGTGAAACTAATGCTGTATATGGTCAAAAGGTGCCTGTCTATGCACAAAAATGGTATTTATGGGAAGAGGTTCCTTCTTAGGCGATGCTTAGGGTGTCTTTCTGCTGTTACAGCAACAGGCATGAGAGTTTGGGTTGTTTTTTTTTCAGAGTAGTTATCATTAATTTTTTTCCCAAGTTTAAAAAAAAATCTGATCCAAACCAGTATGAATTGGGTGTTGCTAATTTTAGAATGATCTGCTTGCATGAGATAACAAATCCCAGTTTCAGTTTAAAGAGAAAATATTTTAACAGAAGGCTGGCAAGATTGTTATCAACATGCTAATGATAATTTCTCCTACAGTCTCAGTTATTTTCAGAGGGAGGACTAGAACAGGCACATCATCTGAATAATATTGATTTTAATATGTATTCAATTTTTTAATCTCATTAAGATGTTAAAGTCTTTCCCCTTCTGGACAAAGGTTCATTAATTGCTGCAGTCAACATATCATTAAAGTGAGATTAGGTGCAAGATGGGTAGAGGGAAAGAGATACATAAAATGTTGATTGTGCAGTTGTAGATGGACTTTGGGTAAAAATATTGTGGTTGTAAGCAAACAGAACACTTCTGTGTTTGATGTGCTGCCTCCTGATTGCTCTCTGAAATGACAACCAAGAAGTCAACCAAATACAGGCACTATTTACTGAATGGTCATGTAGTAAACATTATTGAACACATCTATTTGTGGATTAAATTCAGGCTAACTGCAATCAAAATCTCCTCTGAGTTACTATAGAAAGACATGGCTTTATGAATTTAGGATCTCACTGAATTTTTAAGCTGCTTTTAACAGGCTACCTTTTTGTTCGTTGCCTTCTTAACATATCTTGAAATACTTCTATTGCATCTTGTATCAGGTTTGTCATATTATCATCCCCATAAGCAAATCAATACATTTTCATTTAAGATTGATGAATTTTTAATTATTTTAATGCAGTAGAGCTTTGTTTTGATTGACTTCCATTAACACTTATCTGTAAATAAGTAGTGCACATACATATGTTACACGCACTCACATAAATCTATGTGCAGTTTTTGACAGAAGAGCCTATTCCATGCATTCTTCAATCTGCATTCCATTCAGTAAATTGTACAATATTGTCACCATGTGCTAGGCATGGGTGTACGTTGTGCCACAGTGCAGCGGCTGGTTCTGCTGCTTCTCTGGATGTGTTCCTGTGGTGACCTCCTGTGGCAGAGCATGCCTGCTTGATGCTAGGTATGCACTTGTGCAGCTTCTTGTGCTCCAACAATACAGATCTGTGCTTGTTATATTAGGGAGGAGGGATGTCCAGTGAGGGGAGTAGAAGTTGGTTGGAGGGGAGGTGGGAAAATGGGTACCAGCCTGCTGTGAGACGCCAGTCCCTTGAGAATGAGGCAGCTCATCGTGACGGGTTCTTCTTGCTGCTAAACCTTCTTGTGATTTTGTGCTAAATTACCGCAAGAGACAGAAATAGCACAGGCTTCCCTGGCAGGAGCACCAGCTGCCGTACGTCGAGTGGGCAGGATTCATCAGCACTAGGGCTGCTGCTCCTCACGGGCTCTGTGTGGAGAGGGTGCAGCACTGGGGAAGACAGGCGTGGATGGATTCGTGTTCAGCCCAGAAGGTCTTGTGTTTCAGCCAAGAGTTTTCGTGTGAAGAGTCTCGCTTTTTTGCGTACTTCCTTTCTAAAACAGATCCTGAAAAAGCCCTTGGAGAACACAGTCATACATTACATGTCATAAAATACAGTAAAATAATAGTTGACAGCCATGAGATGAAATTTTTCTTTTTGCTTATTCTTTTCTGCAGTGTAGGTAATCATGGTGTTAGGTCATAGCAGAAAACATCTCACTGTTTATATTTCGCAGTCACGCAACAATGTAAAATCCAAACCAATCATACCTTTTCAGTAATGAAAAGTCTGTAATTTTTTTTCTAAAATTATGGTATTGTGACCTGTATTGCAGAAAGGAGACTGCATTTTTTCCTAACTTGAGTTTTTTCTGTTCTTTTAATAAACATATGACTTCCTTTTATGTGCAGTCAGTTTTGATTTTTATTGGAGTATATATTTCCATGGTGGTCATTACCATTAACAATAATTTATCACATTTTAAAGAAGAAGCTGTTTGGGTTTCAGCATCTGTAATAATATTGTTCAGCTAGGGAGAGGTAATTTTGTGCTTATTAACAAACAAAAGTTTGACAGCCAAGGTTGAATCGACATCTCCTACTCATCCCAGGCCTGGAAGCAAGTAACTAATGGGAAAGTTGGTGTGTTCCTCCCTTTCTTTTGCCAGAAGAACACTGCAAGAGATGCAGATCTGTAGAAAGCCACATGGCTTTTGCTCTCTAGTTTCTCTACTCCTAATGTTTGTTTCATATGAATTCTGCACTACTAAAATCTCTGTCAGTAAGAATTGGGTTTGCCTGTTCTATTTTTTTTAAAGTACAAAATACAGCATTGATTTTTCTGCTGCCTTCTGCGGTGTGTAGTGCTGAGATGAACCTAAGTGAGAGCAGGAGGTGTGTTTGGTGCATCGAGTTATCATGGTCCCTGGGGGACTTAGGAGTTTGTAATGCTCTTTCATGCATCTCCTCTCTCAAATGTTTTGCACACCTTTAAAGTTACCAAAAATAGGAACTGCAGAAGAAAACTGCTTTGTTAGTAGCAATAACAGAAGATCCAGGAAAGCATCTGTGTTGTCATCCCCTTCCTCTAGTGCTCCACTGCTGATCAAAGACATCCAGCAGGGAGAAGTGGGCAGACACTGCCTGTCCAGGGGGTAGGCAGTGGCTTCCCCATCCTCTTTCCCTCTCCATGTGCATCTTTGCTCTTCACTGGGCACCTACCAGTGTCCGAAGTGGGGAAGGCACAGGCATAGGTAGACATTGAATCATCAATCTCCCAAATTAACATGTCCTTTCGAACCTATATTGTAGAACCTGACTTTCACACCAATCATTGTCAGTTCTTTCTGTGCAGTGAGCATGGAGAGGAACCCAGAAGATGAGCTTCTTTCATATGAATGATGAACTGCTTCAGAAGTCACCAGCAATATTCAAAGTTGGGGACCCTGAGAGAGGGTGTGCTCAGCGGTAGATAAAGACAGTGTGATTGTACAGTATTTAGTCATGCTGAAAGGCAGGATGAGGTTGTGAAGAAAATGGGGGAAGATCATTTTAGATGTTTGGTTTCCTGTGCGAGTAGGGCTCATGTAAAAGCTTAAAATATGGGGGGAATGTTTAGGGAGAATTGGTGTTGTAGGTTGATGTTCATGTCTAGTCAGTAAGAAGACTAATAAAATTTGAAGAGCCTGTTGAACTCTTTGAGTCTCTGTTCTTCTCTCTCCAAGATGGGGAATCTCTGCCACATCAGGGACACATCCAGCTCTTGCTGATGAGCATCTTCCTGATTGTTACAGCTGAAATGGAATTCGTGGATTTGTCATGGTATATTTGTCAGACTGAAACTCTCTGGACTCACCCTGCTTTGACCAGTCTTCACAGAGGCCACCACCTGCTTGGGAAACAGCAGCAGTGGCAGCTGTATTCTGTCCCTGAACATGGGAGGAGGATTCAGGGTGCAATGTGGTGAGAATAAGTAAGGTACAGTCCAGGGTGGGAGAAGTGATGCTTTTCAACTCTTTGTAGTTCTTAATTTTTCATGAAATGCTGCTTAACAATTCCAGGAGTTATTTTAGTTATTTCAACCTCTTTAATGTGTTTTATCTTTTTTCTTATTTTAGATAGATTTTAAGTAAAAGAGGTTTAAATTCCCTCTGTGATACCACTCATGTAGTGCTGGGTAGTTTCTGCAGTAGAATGCTGCCCTCTTGGTGCAGGCCTTTCCTATTTAATTTGATCATTTGAGAATGAATTCCTCTGGTTATGAAAACTGTGATGGAAGTGAGTATTTTTTTGTGTTTGGTTGGTTGCTTTTGCGGTGTGGTGGGGTTTTTTTGTGTATGTGTGTGTGTTGTTTTTGTTTGGTTTAGAGTTTTTTTAGTGTCTTAGATGTAGGAGAAACCTACTATTTCATTTAATCCTCTCCATAGCTATCAGAGAAAGCTTCTCTTGGTACAGGGTTGTGTTGAAGAGAATGTGAGCTTACATTTACAACGAGAAATCATGAGAAGCTGGATCGAGTTGAGGTTCCTCAGCTTTTCTGATGGTTTTGATGAACATATGATTTCTTGATAAGTCAAGTAATGACTTAAAGGTTTTGGCTAATGATGCCAACTCCCCAAATAAATGATTCCTTTCCAGCACTGGTGAAATAAATAGAAACCAATCACAAGAGCAAGGACTGTGGCCAACCTGAAGTTGTTTAATGGCAGTGTAAACCCAGAGCAATTGGCAATGAGCAGATAAAGGCCAGAGGGAATCTAAGGCAAGACAATAAAGGTTAGTTTATATTTTAGTTGATTTTTCTTCCCCTGAAGAGTTTGCTTGGATGATGAAGTACACTAAAAGTTGCCTTTATAGTAGTATTTCACTTTCTGAAGTCAAGTAGCTTCACACCAGAGAAAGTAATTGTACAGGGAGATCCTGACCATTGTAGCATTTAGTATCCTAGCTGTTTAGTGGTTTTGTCTGAATAAACTTCAGATAAACACTGCTTGTTGTTGGGTGGGTTTTTTTGGTTGTTTGGTTGGTTGGTTGGTTTTGGGGTTTTTTTTAGTGTGGGTTTTTTTTCAGTCATTAATGAAGTAAAGTGAGTAATCTGCTACTTGGCAGTGCAACTAGGCACATGGTTGGACAGCAGAAGTCTCTCTGTAGTAGAAAGGATGAATTGATTTCTTTTTTTACTTCCAACTCCTATTCCCCTCCTGCCCCCATAGCTCCACGAGACTGCAGGTTTCAAAGTTGAGTGAAAGAACTGTGATGCCCAAGCTATTCCTAGGGACGTGTGAGAGCCTCAGGGGCCTCTTTAGGACTGTGACTCAGTTTTGGTAGGAGGTGTGAGAAATCACTGCCATAGTAAGTAGCAATATCGTAGCACCTCAGCAAGCTGGTTTTGAGTATTGCTGGAAGGGAATAGTCTTCCAAGGAAGGAAAAACTTGAGGAATGTAATTCATATAGCTTTGCTTCATTGACCTAGTGCAAATATTATTTAGGGTAATGGTTTGTTCCGATAGAGTTTCTGTATTGCTTCACTTTAGGTCTGCCAGATGTTACTGCTTTCTGCTTTCCATGCCATAAATAGCTTTTGCCTTTTCCCTCTTACTCTTGTTTACTTTCTTTGCACATACAAGAAGCAAAAGTAAACAATTTTGCAAGTAATAAAGGTCACACATGGAGGCTGTTTCCCTGTCACTGTGCTCCTCATGGCTTTGGCCTGTGGAGGGGTTTTGCTCATTGTCCCATGGTGCGTGGGAGGATGTGTTGTGTTTTCATTCAGGCTTGATAGGAAGCGTCAGCTCAGAGAACACCCATGGCCTACTCTGTATGCCTGTGAGGTCCCATACCACCAGTGCCCCTTGCTGCTCACAGCCACCTTGGTCAGCCAGCCCTGTTACCGTTGCTCCTGTGATCCCTTGACATTGTCCCTCTGCCCCATTAGCCCCACCACTTGGCCCCAGGAACCATTTTACATGATGTGGCAGACTGCCTGTGGTGCAGAGCTCCTTCTGAGCAGCTCTAGAGATTCCCTGCCTGTTTTGCACACAAGCAGAGTTGGACCAAATTAATGGTCAGTTTTGGAATGGAAATCAGTAACGTGTTCCTCAGACGTCTGTATCGGAACTGTTACTATTTGATATATTAATGGCATAGTTGGATTGAGTACATCCCCAGTAAGCTTGCAGATGACAGCTCAAGCCAAGTGGTGGTCAGTATGCTCAAAGGCAGGAGGGCAGGAGTGCCATCCAGAGAACCCACAACAGGCTTGAGGATTGGGCCCATGTGAACTGCATGAATTCAACTAGGCCAAGTTCAAGGTTCTGCATGCAGGGCAACTGCCACTACCAGTACAGACTGAGTGACAAGTGGACTGAGGAGCAGCCCTATGGAGAAGTACTTGTGAATGAAAGATTGAACATGAGGTGTCAGTGTGTCCTTGCAGCCCAGAAAGCCAGACACATCCTGGGCTGTATCAAAAGACGTATGGCCACCAGGTCAAGTGAGATGATTCTCCCTCTCTACTCTGCTTTTGTGAGACCTCATCTGAAGCATTGTGTCCAGCTTTGGAGTCTCTTGTCCAAGACACATGTGGACCAGTTAGAGTGGGTCCAGAGAAGAGCCACAAAAGTGATGAGAGTGGTGGAATATTTCTCCTGTGGATGAGTAAAGGCTGAGAGAGTTGGGCTTGTTCAGCCTGGAGAAGAAAAGACTCTGGGGAGACCTTATTGTAGGCCTTCTGTACTTAAAGGGGGCCTGTACAGAAGGTAGAGATATTTTTACCATGGCCTGTAGTGGTAGTGATGGGTAACTGTTTTAAGCTAATGGAGGTTAGATTTAGGCTAAATGTAAGGAGGATTTTTTTTTATAGTGAGAGGTGAAACACTGAAACATATTGCCCAGAGAAGCAGTAGATGCCCCATCCCTGGAAATATTCAAGGTTGGGCAGGGGTCTGAGCAACCTGATCTGGTTTAAGATGTGGAGGTTGGATAGGAGTGGAGTGGGTTGAATTAGATCTTTGAAGGTTCCTTCCACCCTAAATGATTCTTGGATTCTGTGACTCTATAGCTAGAGAATGGGTAATGAAAACAGGACATAGACATGACTGGAGACAGTGAAAAGTAAATGCTGTATAATGCGTGTTTACATGTTGTGAGAGGTTACAGTAATTCAGATTTCCACTGTTGATTCCTTAAACATCTTGATGCAGTGAAGATGCTATAAGAAAAATACCATTTTTGTGCTGAAGCGTTTCTTTGGGTGTGATGGTTCTGAATTGAATACAGAATTGAATAAACATGGAGTAATCATATTTATTCCATCACAGCTTTGCTGGAGGAAGTATTTTGATTTGCAGAAAAGTCTGTAGTTGAAAAATTGTTTGACATCCACAGCAAGCATAGTCTCACCTTTAATAGATTGATTAAAGTCTCCAATAGGGATATTCCATCTCTGAACAGTAATAGTAAATTCTTCACCTTATGTTTCAGTTTCCAGTTCTTTAATGGAGATATTTTTAGTTAACTCCACAGGATGCTTTATAGAAAATAGTAAGTATGAGTATTGCCTTTGTGGAATAAATGTTAAAGCATGTCCAAAGTGACCTGCCACTAGCATAGTGGAGCCAGGAAGTGATCACACAGCTCCCAGTTCAAGCACTGTGCTGTTGAGGTACCTGATGCACTTAAGTTCTTATCATCATCCTCATGGTTGGAAGGAGTATGACAGACATCTCACACCAGGTTTTGTTCTCATTGAAAGCTTTGAGTTTCACCTCCTTTACTGTGTGCTACAGCTCCAGCTGACCTGTAGCCAAGCTAAGTTAGTTACTGAAATTGTTTTCCTGTTCTGTTTCCTAGTATTAAATTGCTGTAAAATCAACCAGAAAACTAGTATTGTGTACCCTGTTTCTTTATTTTGTCTTCATATGCTGGATCTTTTTTGTTTGCATGTGTTTATTTTTCCTTTGCTTATTTTCCCTTTTATTGCATCCATGAAACTTTTGCCCTCAATTTTCATCTCATTTGACATACGAGGGAAGCCAAATAAAATATTTTACGTTTCTGTTTCAAGTTAAAAACCAGGTTTTATGCTGAACAATAATTGTATTACAAGGAATCCTGATGTGCCCTCAGTGTCATTACAATATGTAGAATAAAAGGTAATTTAATGGAAGCAGCACAGTATTTGCAAGTTCACTGCATGAAAATTGGATTTTTGCCTTTTATTATTTACATTGCACCTTATTCATAGTTAAGGCCACAGGGATTATCATCCTCCTTAATGGCTTTATTTAATAAAGGCTTTGCATTTCACAGTATAGGATCTAGCACAGACTTCAGTCTGTTATCAAGATTTCAATTAAGTAGCTTTAGCTTCAGTTGCCCTATAAATCCTATAAATATATCCAAATAATTAATTTGCTTTCACTGAATGGTAGTGACTATTTTTAAATACAGCTGCTATATACGTGCATGCTAAATGTTACAACTGTGCTCATAAATTGCTTTCACTATACTTTTGAAAAATGACATCTTTGTTAAGGTGACTGGCTAACCACATCTGGTCTCACAAGGTAAAATAACTTCTATAGAGGTAATTATGGCTGAGGGCCATTGCAGTTGAGATGCAAGCGCACCCTGAAATTTGGGAGGAGAGGTTAGGGACAGATAGATGTCATGAATCAACATATTCCCTAGTTGGCATGCAGGACTTTGTATCCCTTGATTATGGTATGTATATCATGAATCAAGGGCTGGACATGCCGATTCCAGGGTGATGAAGTGGTGTAACTATAGGAGACAATGAAATCCTATTCCTTCTGCTTTTGGTTCTTCCCTTCACCTGTTCAGAATCACACACTCACGTTAACTTTGTGGTTAAGGTTTTCTTTTGGGGTGCTACTTAAATGTTCTTGCTAAGTGTGCAAATTTTGAATATTGAGAGAGATTGAGATTTGATTTTAAGTGAATCTGATAAACACTGAGACTCAAAAAGTTGTGCCTCCAAAATACAGAAGTAGGATCTAACTTTTCTCTGTTTCCTCTTGAAAATTTCCCTCCCACATGAAAAAACGTTGATACCTGGAAATAAGGAATCAACTCCATGCCAAGCTGTGTGGTCAAAATAAATAACAAATGGGTGCTAGGGTGGTGGGAATTGTGCAGTGTGAGCTTGAAGCCAGCCCAGACACCCACTAAAAAAGTTGCTCCTGCCCCAAACAAGAGCAAAACTGAGTACCAGTGAGCTGCAGGCAGCAGTACAGGCATGCCAACATCTTGGCAGTGCAGATGAATGTGCTCAGCAATTCATCTAAAAGCAGCTGAGTGGCATACAACTTGGTAACCATGGAAAAACTCTGCTAATTTGAGAGTCCAAATCTTTTCCAAATTATTCCTGCTGGCTTGTGTCTAGAGGAGGGAAGATTTAAGACTTTCAGGGGCCCACAAAGATTAGGATGTCAGTCAAATTTAAAGTGCTAAAATTGCAATACTTAGAGCTTTAATCATGGACTAATAGGTGAAAAATATTTTTATCTGAGTGTATGAACTTGAGTGGAAACATAATATTTATTAAACATGGTTCACTTAGTAATTTTGGCATTTGATATGCAAAGATTATGCATTTTTCCCAGGAGTTATGTTAATAGTTTCAACATGATAATTTTAAAAAGGCTTTTCTTTGCTAAAGGGAGGGTTATCTGTGCACACATACGAGGAAAACTTTAATTAAATTTTTTGTTCTCCATTATTTCAGAAAAGTAAAATGCATTTTCTCCCCAGCGAAACAAGAAGACAGCTTATATTTACAGGACTCAAAGGGTTAATGTGTGAAAATGAACACATTCAAGGTCACATTACTGACAGCTCCATTGTCTTGGCAAAGGGACAAGATGAAGCACAGCCTTAATTTACTTCTCTTGCTAAATAATGCTTTGTTCTGTATTGTTAGAAGAAATGATTCCATATCTGGAGAAGATGAAAAACATGGAAATCGTGATACTGCATCTGCTGACATTAAGGTTTTTTAACCATTTTTTCCCTGGCCCTGGTAGAAGACTTGAAAGAGAAATCACTCTGCTTTCCTGAGTGTGATGGTTTAGGAGT
>VWYK01146685.1:0-13933 GCA_013399775.1 Semnornis frantzii | reverse complement strand
CGAGGGGGCCGGCGCCGGGGCCGGGGCCGGGACCAGACCGGGCCGAACTGCTAGTTGCGGCGAGGAGGGAGGTCCAGTCGTGAGACATGTTGAGATACGCATTCGGCACTCGGGTTAATTTTTTTTTTTCAGCTGTACGCTTCCCATTCCCCTAGTGCGGCAGCCGAGCCTCCGCACTTGCATCCCGGTTCTGAACTAGTAATACCATGTTAATGTTTTTGCAACTGCCGGAGGAACGTACTGAGTACAGGCACAACTTTGCCTTTCCTCTACTGCTAAGGCAGGAGATCCTCCTCCTGGAATTTTGTAACTCAGCCCATGGAAAGTATGCAGACGATAGTAGTATCCATAGCACTAGAATAGATGTGGACTAACTGAAGGAATTTATCTTGGCAGAATCATCTTTTATTCTGCACTGCACTAAGTAGTCACTATTTGTAATGACAGCAATAGGAATCCTCAGTCCTGGCTGCCATTCCTGTTACTATTCATACACCCCGTGTGCCATTTTTCCACCAGCACTACCAAGTCACTTTAAAAAGGAATGTAGGAATGACTGTACAAACCACCTGAGTACCAAACCCACTTGTTTTTAATAAGGCAGTGCAAGATGTCAGGTATTCTATAATTAGTACTTCCATTCTTTTGTTTTGCACAGTGATCGCTGGTAACTATTATTCCCTACCTCACTTCATAGAAAGTGTTAAACTGTTACTACATTTGCTATAGGAATATAGACAAATATAGAAACGTGTTCTGCTGATCTTTTGTGTGCACAGCTCCCCTTACAAGCTGTGGGAATGTTTCATGTGAAAGGACTTCAAAGTCAGGTGGTTGGACAGCTAAGCTTATTCAAAACCAGCTTTATCTGAGGACTTTTAAGTGTCCTAAATTGACAGAGCCTTGCAGTGAGCTCCACGCTTCTCTTTAGCATATGCACATGCATTTTTCTCCCAAATTCTGAAAAATCCAAGTAATTTTTAGCTTTGAATAGACTTGAAAAAGTCATTTAAAGAGAAAGATTAAGTACTTAGGTTTTTTTTTCTAAATAAAGTGTGACTTTATTTTAAATATTTACCTTTACAGTTTCTCAGATTTACTGCTTACATTTATGTAAATGTTAATCAAGAGAGTCTATCTCAAATTTCTCTAACATACAGCAAAAGTATGATCAGCATAAACAAGATCAGAGTCAGGCTGTGATATGCACGTAATTCTTGCAAAATGACTGAATGAAACCCACACAAAAGTATAAATCAGCTTTTCTGTCTGCTAAGAACTGCAGTACCCTCTGGTTTTGGATCACTTACAAATCTGAAAATCCTGCAAGTCTCAAGTGGTCCTGCAAAATGCTGTTTTACTATGTACAACAAGTAACATCTAAAAGAATTTTTTAAGTCTCCTTAATATGATTACTATGTGTATTTTAAAAAGATTAGATATTTTCCAAATCAGTGTGAATATGTATTAGTCAGTAGCTTACTAGCATGGGTAAAATTTATATTTTGTTGCTTAGATTTTTAATAGTGTTTTATTTCTGAAGAAGCAAGAAGGCTTTTCTTTCCAGTATTGCCAAAGATGCCTGATTGCAAAATTCAATCAATCCTAAAATTAAAATTAGGAGGCCAGATCAGCATGAAAGCAATTGTGTTATAAGTCAGCGTTAAGATGTTATTGATAGAAAAGCTAATGCAATACATTTTCCTCTGTCACACATTTCTGGCCCAAAGCAATTTGCCAACTAGCTAACCAACTCAGCATAAACACTGGGGAGCTCCTGCTGGGTCCTGGAAATCCCGCATGTCTGCAAGTGCAGAATATACAAGGCAAATATCCATAAAGCCCAGTGCCACAGTTGAATACAAACACTCCTCAGGTCCTGCTGTGACTTGGCATACCCTGCTGGACAGCTGGAAACTGAGAGGAAAGGAGCTGCTGCCAATAACGAGTTACAAGGGATTGTCAGTGCAAAGTTTCCTGGAAACAGGCAGCGACTGACATAATTATTTTGCTGGAGGATATTGATGTGATATACATACAATGATACGTGGTTGCATTTGGTACATGTTTGACAGGATATATGATAAAATGTAGTGCCTTTTATATGATCTGTGTGCTTGGACAAAGAATTAAACCCTGAAAACAAACAAACAAACAAACAGAATTTGTCCCAACATTGTTTTGCATAACATAATTCTGGAAATCAGGTATTGTCCTAAATGTTATTTTATAATGTGTATTGAAAAGATTTAGCATACTAAGGGCTATGAATGTGTATCGAACCCCTTTGCAGCTGCAGTCTACTGTAGATAGATCGCATGCAGTCACTTTTTTTTTTTTTTTCTTGGAACTACTTGCAATGAAGTGCTACTGGTAATGATTAAAAAAAAAAAATTGCTCTTTTTATGTACCTCGAATATACAAAATGGTTCTTATTGGCATTCCAGTGTAATGAATGCTTGAAAGACTGTTCAGAGATACAAATGAAACAGCTAAATTAGAGATTGGCATATGTGATCACGGTCAGTCTAGTGTAATACAATTTTGAATGTAAAGAAGCTGCATTTTCTAACCCTAAATAAAAGCCCAATGTTCTCTATGTGTTAGGAAAAATTAATAGAGTAAAAACAGGTACATTTATCCTGTAAAGAACCTTATTAATCAGGCTGCTAGTGTGCAAAATTTGGCATACGGTAAACAACACTTTTTTTTTGGTTAGAATAATGATGCACAGTTTGCTCTTTTATACTGTGCAGCACTTGGGGACCTCATCCATTTACCAAAATAATACCAAATTAGTACTGCAAATATTGAAATCAGACCTTTAAGACTAACCAGTGGCCTAATTTTCTCTCCAATCTGCTCTTAATCTCAATTCATCAATAACGCTGCCTTATTATAGGTCTTTGACAGCAAGCTACAGCTTTTGATAAATTATACATCTCAAGCCAGATTTAAAATTTGAAGCTCAAGTGCTAATTATCTGTACAGGCCTAGTTAATAACGAGATTTCTTGTTAAGTATCTGATCACAGCATGGGCATCATTTGTCAAGAACCTCAAGTCTACCTTGGAGACTAGCTCTTCGAATTCTCCCTTGCCTACCATATGTAAAATTGGGATCTTTGTTTCTATAATAACCTTTTATTAGGAAGCTGACATAATGATTAAGTTCGCTATAGACACATACAATGAGTTAGACAATTACCCTTGCTGCTTTAAACTACTCAGGCTCCTAGCAAGACAAAATAATTAATATTGAATTTTAATTTGATGTGTTCCACA
Organism: Semnornis frantzii; assembly: GCA_013399775.1. Taxonomy (NCBI): domain Eukaryota; kingdom Metazoa; phylum Chordata; class Aves; order Piciformes; family Ramphastidae; genus Semnornis; species Semnornis frantzii. The sequence continues at coordinate 10,649 of VWYK01146685.1, read as the reverse complement.
TTTAAACCTCAATTTGCAAAGTACACCTGGAAGGCTGCCGCTGTTTCCTTGCAGTTTGTGCTGATGAAATAAAGGCTCCTGCAGTTTGAATGTAAAAGCACAGAAGGCATGATGCACCACAATCACTTCTCAGTGGAGCAAAGAATTTTCGAGCATTAATGGGAAAGGTAATTACCTAGGTCTAACTTTATAGCCTTTTCTCTAATGAAACTATAATCTCCCAGGCCTACACGGTTTAAGCATTTACATGATTTTAACGATTTCACTGCCATAACAGTTGTCACACGCGGTAATTTAAAAACTCGGTGCCTTAAAACAAAGATGCTAATTATATTTCTATATTTTTATTATTGAAATAAAACCAGACTGTGCAAAGTGACAGAACCATAATAAAAACAACCATGCGCTGCATTGCCTAAGTGGAAGGAGCAAGGGGGCCTATTTGTTTACAGGAAAAAAGGTACCAGGGAGCTCTCACAGCTGTACCTGTTAACAACACAGGGAAGTTTAATTCCCCTGAGCTTTGGCTTTAGTCACTTCTACTTCAGGCAAAACTCCCACTGTGCCAACTTGTGTAGTCATTTCCTTATTAAAATAAAAATGGTTCTCAACCATAATCACCAAGACATACCAAGTACATACAGTATTGCCATTGTAAAAGCGGAGTCCTGAGCCCTTCCCCTGTACTGGTCCAGTGGTCTCCCATAAGTGTTACTGCAGTCTTGACAGAAAAACCTCTGCCATAGCTTGGCCAGCACTTTGTCCCACATACAAATGAATTTGAGCCTGAAACATGGGCAAATGGGCTTATTGCCTGAATGACTCGACACACCAGCCATTTGCAGGGCGTATCCCTGTATCATGGTTCCAGCTTTTCAGAGCAGTGCCTCACATGTCTGCTGGGGTGGGATGGGGCTCCCACCCAGCTCACATCATCTGCTATTCCCAGCTTTTGCAGCATCCCCACTGCGTCTCTCTACTAGCCTCTGCTTTTGCTGTGCTAGGTGGTTTGGTTACCACCTCCCCACTCCGTCAGACATGCAGGCTGCTAGGGGTGTAACACCATTAGTAAAATTGACTTTCCTAATGACCTCAGCTCCAGGGCTGGGACTCCAGCAATCACTCTGGCCTTTACTCAGCTCTAGAAGGGCTGAATGGCTTCCTCCAGCGTTGGCTTTTGTCTATACTTGAGAACCTCACGTGTCTAAATGATCTGAATCAATTGCTGCTACAATTTCCAGGATAATCTAATTTGATGTTCATCATCATGGCACAATTTTATTTTCCAAAACCTGCTCGCATTCACTAGCTGTAAGCCTCAGATGCTAAGTTTGGATCCATACCAAAATGCGAACTTTCCAAAAAGGCAGGTGTGCTCATGCCTAATGCATATACCTTCTGATTATCATCAGATTCTAAGTGACTCAAAACGATACATTTAAACAGAAAGATCAAAAGCTACTTTGCTGATAGGAAGGTGAGTCTCAGTTTCATTTAGAGTGTCAGCAGGAATCCAGAATTTCATTTCTGTGGAAAATTCAGACATCTCAGGGTTTCGTTCAATTCTTTACTGGAATAAAAAGATAGGAAATTGGAAAAAAAAAAACAAGATTATTTTTCTGACAGTTACTCTTACTGGTCAAAAAAGACTGTAGATAGTATCTTTTGGGTCACAAATCCTAGTGAAAGTGATTGCAAAAAGACTTCTGGTAGAACAGCCTTAGAGAGGTAAACTCTGAAAATTTCCTGGGGAGCAGTGTGCCTGAAGGATGTAGCCATGGACAACTCAATATGGTGACCAAACATGGATTTCTACTTTGTTCCCTGTAGCTGGTGTTTCTGTCTGTACTGCGTGAAGACTTAGGGGCAGCCACTAAATGAGTGACAGGCACTCTATTAGGTTTTTCATTTGTTTTCTTTAGGAAAAGGAAGGATTAAAGTTGCCTTCTCTGCCTCAGCTGAAGTAGGACACTGCAGACCAGAAGGACATTGTGTGCCACAACAACATGATGATGGCAGGTAAAAATCTTCTTTTATTGAAAAAAATATCTTTTATCAAAACTTTTCAGTGTCCGTAGATGAGCATTTGCCATTATATATAAATTCAGAAAGTTAATTTTCCAATATTTAGGGATTTAAGGAAAAAAAAAAAGGTTGTGTGTATGGTTTTTAAAATCCAAAGGTCCTCTCCAATCAATTGACAGGGCAAAAATTTTTGTTACACTTCCATGGTGGATTTTTCAGCATACCCTACACCTGCTTTTGTGTTGCTTGCTTCAGCAACAGGGTAGACAGACTAGCAAGAGATATGGTGGAAGGATGTCAGTTACCTGGGATTTCTTTGGGACTCTTCCATTAAGGAAGATCATTTGCTTTTCTTTGACTGATGAGCAAGGTACTTGGGGTTACCTTGCATTTACAAGAGGGAAAGGATACGCTGAAGAAGATGGGGTAAATGAAGGTGTGGTGTGTTGTCACCAGTGAAATTCTGTGGTCTCCTAGTGCTCCAAGGCAGCCAGGAGGTACTTTAGTACTGAAAGAAAGCATATGTGGATCTGCTCCAAAGCAGCCATATCCCTGTGCTGCAGGCCATAGCAGTGTGCCCCCCACTGTGCTTTTAGCAGGCATGCATACAGACATGTTTAACTTACCTACTGCTATGCACTCTACTCTCATACCCCACTTCAGGTGTGTCCAGCAAGACTGCTTATTGCAAGAAGGATTGCTCTGTCTGCAGAGCTCCCTAAAATGCAGTACACCACCTCTCTTCTACTGTATGTATTTAGTGCCACTTATTCTGTAGCAGCAAAAAATAGATGTCTCTGGAAAACAAAGCAATTGAAAGGCTCTCACATGGTGCATGGTTAAGAGCAACAAACTCCTACGTATTCCTCATGAATTTGTTCACAATGGAAAGCAATCATAAGCCAAGTGGGCCACCAGAAGACAGGTCTTCCAGCTCCTAAACTGGGCCATATCTTCCAAGGGGGAAGACTTGTTAGTCTCATCTTACTGTGAAGGAATACAGTAGGATGCTGCATACTTAGGGAGAAGCCTTGGGCCTCTGCACCGGGAAAGTAAAATGCTTTATCAGTTTCATCATCAGATGAGATTTTATGTTGTTGAGAACCTCTTTTTTTTTTTTTTTTTTTTTCCATTTGAAACCTAGATTTGCTGTAATGGGCAGATGTTAGAAAAGAGGAGGTAAGAAATTGCATTATTAAGATGGCAAGCACTGACAGGAATCTTCTTTAGCTACTCCAGTATAGCCATTTACAAGCAATGTTGCCTAATTAGCAGCCGCCACTTACCCCAGGGAGAGGAAGCTCTGAAAGCTGCTGCTCTCCTGTTTCTCCTCTTCAGGATGACAAACAAAAGCAGCCAAAGCATCTGCTCTGAGCTACTGGTTTATTTAAAGCTGTGAATCTTACTAACTCCTACTTTATGTGTAATATAATTTACGTTATACAATATAGATGTATGTAATTTCCTCTCTAGTCCCTAGAACATCTTGAATATCATTGCTACTGAGTACTTTAAATAGTAGATTCCTGCCTTTTGGAGATACTTTGGAAACCTTATGCATCATGGTATAAAAAATGTGAAGACTTGTTAGTAGATTCCTGACTCTGTTTTTTCTACAGATTTTAGAAAGAAAAAATGTATTACTCAATTAATATTGGAATTGAGAACAGGTGATTCAGATGAGGAAATTTCCAATTAAAATTTCTTGTTAGTTTTAATAGGGGCTTCTTTCAGGGCTCCCTTTGTATATTAAAAAAAAAAAATCTTCCCATCCATAGATATCGCTGACCTGAAAGTCAAGCCCAGCATTTTCTGGTTTGTATAAATGATGTTGATACTCAGGGTCAAGATGTTAGGTGTAAACCAACACTGGGATAAAGCAGATTTTAAATATACGAAAAAAATAATCAAATTCCAATGCTGTACAGCAATATATAAAATTCACAAATGTTTACTAATGCACACAAGCAACACAAATCAAACACCCCTTTTTTTTCTTTAGGCATGCATTGGGTTTTTTCAAGACATCATATTACCATGCAATAAAAAAACCCCAAATCACTTATCAAAAGTACTGCAAATGAAATAAAACAGGATTGCCACTTTGCTGGTGGTCTTAGCAGATAAAGCAGAATTGCCACTATACATCATCCTTAAAAGAAAGACAATACCAAAGGGGAAGCTGCCAGAAGGTGCCATTTTCAGATGTCAAGATAAGGGATGGACGTCTGAATTAATGCAAGACTTGTTGCATGTTGTCTGTAACGGGCAAGCTGGTGCCCTGCTAACGCAGACAGCAGTGTTTGTGCTTGGATGCACTGATAGGGTGTTTAACTGAGAGAGGCTAAAAGGAACTTAAAAAACCAAATACTAGTGGTCAGAGTATTTCTGGAAGCTACTGATATGGGCTCTTGATGATTCTTTAAGAAGTCTTTTAGGAGCTATATAGAGAAACAATGCAGAGATTGGATGCTGAGGGGAAAAAAGTCCACTGGACAAATCCCTTAACCCCAAGGGCATAAATTGAAAGGCCACCTTTGACCTTCCTGGGACAAGGGCTTCTAGGAAAGAATCACTCGTGTCAGTGTTGTGAAAAGACTGTGTAAGAACCATATTTCAGACACCAAGGATGGGAACGTTGATGCCTTTATGCAGGACAAGAAGATTAGTGGGCAGTGCAGGAAGCAGTGACAACATTAGCAGTAATGTTAAGAACTACTGTGATTGTAGAGATGTGTTAAGCGTTTCACTGGCAAAATAAGTGCTAACCAGGGCTGAGACAGGTTCTGGCAAGTAAGAAAGCACATTTTTTGAAGGATTGATTTTTTTTTTTTTAATTGTGTGTAATTGTAATAAACATCAAGATTAAAAGAAATAGTTGTCTACAAAGCTGGCAGTACTTTTGGGAGCAATAAAAGTCCCATTGAGGAAGCTATGATGCAGACTTAGGTTTGCCTAGCATGCTACATCTTTCTCTACCTTTCTGTGCGTGGCTTCAATTTGCTGGATTTAAATACATTAGCCAAGTGTGTCTTAAAACTCAGCTGTGCCTAAGGATAGATTTGCATCTCTTAATGGACTTCTGAAGGTGTATGGGAATTAACTGATTTAATTTTGACAGAAAATGTGCTTGGCTGAGTGTCTGAAAAATTAAAATTAGGATTTTTCTGGACATTAACTTTTCAAAGAAGTTACTCTCCAGGAACCTAAAGATTCTTAAACACGACCTTCTTAAGCTGAATAGTGTGTCTCTATTGCTTTGCTCTCTTATGTCTCTGCCTCATTATGTTTTCATGCTGGTGGGCATTCTTTCACTGCCAGAGTTGTATTTTTGGCACAAGTCTGAACCTGCTGCCACCTTATCACCTTGTGCTGGAGTCTTCTCATGACAGACCTACCAGAACACGGAGACTCATTAAGTTCTCTGTGTATCTTATCTTATGTAGACAGATGAACAGTCCAGAGCAGAGGCATCTTTGAACAGGATGCCTTGGTACCCTGTAGCTAAGACCTGCTAAACTTTCACCAGTCATGTACAAAGCCAGAGTAATACCTGTTACATTCCTACTGACTTACATTCTTTGTCAATGAAAGAAGGTGAGATGTCTTGCTAACTGGTGCTATAATTAATCTTCAAGAGGGTAGAAGATACAGCATTAAATTGGAGCTCAGGTTACAGAGATGAAATCAAATGAATAAGTTCAGCATCTCTACTATCTTACCACTTATTCCACAAGCTGTCTAAGTACATCAAGCAATTTAATTAATTCTGAGGTTCCCTGATCAGTTACAGAAAAAAAGACAAAACACAATGTATGGCAAAAGAGCCCTACTCAGACTGACCTGCTATGTGGTATGAGAATTATCGACGTGCTCTGCATGCACACTGCAGATGATGAACTGTCTCTGCATCAGACCATGCTGTAATTCAGACCTACATTGGAAGCTCCTGTATTCAGAAGGGCATTTGGAAGAACCCTAGAAGACCTTAACTAATCAATTTGTCAAGGAAAAAAATGTCACTGATAAACTTTAAGTACAATAGGAGTTTCTCAGAAAATGCGAGACTCTCCCAGCCTGTTCAAGCTCTCTTTACAGATTATCTGAGATTTCTGTGCTCACCACTCACCTCTTCAGTATAAGCCCTGCAGAGGACAAGCCCTGCAGCTCAAGGCCCTGTGAAAGAATGAATGAAGCCTGAAACTCCCATGGTGGGAAATGAGGACCTTGTCCCCTCCACAACATCTGACTAGAGAGATGGGTTTGCCCTGTTACAAGCCAACTGTTTAGCAGAGAATAATGCTACAGAGGGTCTGTATCCATCCTGTTCCAGATGCAGCTGCCTGAACACCACAAGAGTGGCTGGATCAGGCCTGGCATGGGGGGGCAGCTACAGGTTCTGGTTTAATTACCTGCTCTTTTGACTTCTGCAAAAGAATGGAAACATCTTTTTGAAAGGTGCCACATTTAGAGAGAAATCGTGGTGTGCTGGGGAGTTCAAGTGGGATATGGTTTATTTAATTTTCTTTTCTCTGCATAGCAGCTTGGCTTTGTATCCCAACTAATTTAGGTAGGAAGCTTGTTTTTATTCCATTAACTTGCAGCATGAATGTCACCAGCTGTAGCTGATAGCAGTGACCACTGCCAGAAAGCCATCAGCACCTTTATGTTTGTAGATTCACAGTGCTCCTTATTATGCCTGCAAAACACATAGCAGTGAATCTGAACAATTTATTCTAGAGCAGAAGCTACTTAACGCTCCACTATGTTAAAAATATAAAAGTGAAAAAAAAACAACAAACAACTGGCCTTGGCTCTATTTCTCAGACCTGTGATGGTGTTTTCACCAGTGACAGTGTTTTCTGATGAGCGATTGGCACATTAGAGACTTACCATGTTCACCTGGGGAGGAGCACACCTGTTCAGATGACCTGTGTGCATGATAAGGTATGATAATCATGCATCAGTGCTTCTGGGGAACTCTATCTTTGCACCCAGACTGCTGAGAGATCGTGCCATCTATAATGCTTACATGAGTAAGCAGGGCCCTGTGTGTTGAATAATGTTGGAGCTTGTTTGTTACACTTTTCATGTGCTCAGTTTGGCAAGAAGTTGACAAGATCTTGATCTAAATTTTCATTGATTTTTTTTTTTTAATTTCAGAAGAGCTTTAACAATATACAGTAGCTAAGAATTTGGCCAGTTTTCTACAGTGTGTTTGTTTTTTAAGACCAGGCAGGCTATTGTTTTTTCTTTAGGGGTTGATAACTTCAGTCCTCTGAAGAAGCTGTTGACTACCATTAGTACTGGGTTCATTTGTTCTCTGCTGGACACTGTCAGCCAGCAGGGGTTTAGGCTGTTGTGCAGCTCCCAGCTCAATTATTTCTCAGGGCTCTTTGTTTAATATAATGGGGTCAAATTCAGACTGTAGGTGGCTGATGATTTCTGGTCCAATTTACAATAGCCTGTCTGCAAGCCCACCTTGAATCCAGTTAATCTCTTTTGTGAAGTAAAATGAAAACTCTGTAAAGTGTTCAGTGTTTTCATCTAGTAGTTAGTTTTTATAATCTGAGCTGATTAGTAAATTTTCCTGTTTAGAGTTCCTCTAACATATTTATGCAGCTGAGCTGATAGAGGAATTATTTTTATAATTCCCACTGCAGTGGAAAGTCTTTCTGCTGCATGATGAAACGAAGAAATGAAAATTTACAACTAATCAAACATTCCTGACAACTCTAAGAGTGTGATTTGGTCTTTAGGAAGCCACAGTACTCTGGTTTGTTCTTTACAGTGAGGGTGGTGAGACACTGGAACAGGTTGCCCAGGGAGGTTGTGGATGCTCCCTCCCTGGAGGTGTTCAAGGCCAGGCTGGATGAGGCCTTGAGCAACCTGCTCTAGTGGCAGATGTTTCTGCATGTGGCAGGGGGTTGGAACTAGATGATCTCTGGGGTCCCTTCCGACCTAAACTATTCTATGAGTCTATGATTCTATATAGGTGTTGTAAACAGCCAATTCGCTTTCTAGAGAAGGTTAATTTGCCACCTTGGCTGGATTACATACACTGAAAGGGACTGTGAGCCTCAAATGCTCCAGCTCAGCCTCAATCTTTTGGGCTAAAATATGCAAAATCTGTAATATCATGGTGAGGAATAGCCATGATGCTTGCTCTGGGAATCATGTAGAGAGCTTGGGGGTTAAAGGGCCTTTGTGGAATAAACCACTCCATTTATTTCCATGTTTTATGGGACAGTTGAAACAAAAGGACTTCATCTCACACTATCTAAACACAGTAGCAATGAGATTACTTATATTCTGAGAATCATGGAATCGTAGAATGGTTTGGATCATAAAGGACCTTAAATGTAATCTAGTTCCAACCCTCCTGCCATGGGCGGGGACACCTCTTATTAGACTTCTTCTGGATTAAGGCTCTAATCCATGCCATCAGTGCAAAGAAGTCAAGGGAACACTTGACATTTCATAATTTTGACAATGAGCAAAATAGATGGGAAATTAGGAAAGCTTTAGCAATGGAGATCCAGATTATGGAGTACACTCTCATATCAAGCTATATCTACTAAGAGATAAAGCACTTCAGTTGGATGTGATGTAGTGTGTTACAAATCGTAGCAATACCGAAACATCATCTAAATACAGAGATAATTTGTGGCAGACTTAGTGACAGACATAACTACCTGCTTGCAAAGGAGGAGCAGTAAGGCTTTGCAGTTTTCTGGCATGTAGCATCTTTTCTTCATATGTATTTTTCTTCCTAAGGCACTCAAAGCAGTAGAGACAACACTGGACCACAGCAGCTTCTTTTGTTTAATATGAATTACATAACATATTACTTTTTGCATTCACTTCAATCCATGCATGTTTGTTTCTGTGATGCATATGCAGATCTGAGCTCTTGCTATTTATTGTGGGTCAGGAGAAAGTGAGCGACACTTTGCTTATATTGCAATTAGCTGGATTTAGTTGCTTACAAATAGATTGGCTTCATTTCAGCAATTGTATTGGGAACTTTCCCACTTAGAGATGCTTTTCAAATATTAAAAACAAAACCATACCACAAAAAAACATTTACCAGGGTGACTTAAAATTGAAGTATGGAACTCTAAATGTATTTGACTTTGTGATAAAGTAAAGTAAGGTCTGTTTGGTGATTCTGCAGACATAAAGAAAAATGGTTTATTTCCCTTTGCAGGTAAAGACATGAGTGTTGATTCTTTTATCATGAGATACCCTTCTTTGTGGCAGTAATGGATGCAGCATGCAGACAGGGAGGGACGTAAATAGAAAAAAACCTGCAGGGTTTACTCTTCAGAAGGAAAACTAAAACAAATATTTTTATCTGCAAAAGTTACCTCACTGTTGACTAAGATACCAAAACTATCTGTGGTTCTGGGTCAGTTTCTATTCAGTTCTTTCTCACAAAAATGTAATAAAAAGTTGAAACCGAATAAAAGACTGCGAAGATGTGAACAGATTCTTTAAGTTGCAGCAGCAAGCTTCAAAACTACAGAGTGTTCTAGGTGATTTGTAGTTAATATTTATGTTATGTATCTTAATTTCTTGTCTTTATTCTTATTCCTTATATCTAGATCTGCTTGGAGCATTCGTATTTGAGTTAAACTCTAAAAGTTTTCAGAATTTTGGAGAAGCAATAAATATCTCCTTTGTTTTTCTCCTTTTTTTTCCATATGAGAATGTTTTTGTTGTCCTTTCACTCTCCGTTTCCAGTTGCTGATGCACAAGAATACAGTTTTAAGAAAAAACTGAGAACCAGAAAGGTAAAAAGCCTGTCCCAGTGTGGGACCATAAGTAGAATGTATTGAACTATCTTGCTTGAGCAAGAAGCTGGATAAAAGGTAGATATTTAGCTGAGCTAAACAGAAAAGTTACTGGAAAGTGGGTACTGGTTCAACTGATCAGATTTAAAGAGTTGAAAAATTTTTTTTCATAGTTAGCTTGACACAAACCAGTTGTGTTAATGAACTCTGCAGCCGATGCAAATTTGGAAAGCACTGGTGGCTTGGAACAGGTCAGGAATATTAGGAAGAATTTAAGGGGGGGAAAAAGTTTGAAATTTAACAGAACTAAATGCAACATTAAAGAAAACTTCATGAGTAATCTGGAAAGTCATTAGAAACAGGCAAAGTGAAAGTCATCTTCTGATCAGGCAGCACCTGCAACTCCGAGCCACCTCCGAGCCAATAGACCTGGTAAAGATGCAAGCATTTGGGCCCCCTCTGGGTTTCTGCACATTATTGCCTTTCAGAACACGTGTGTGCTCCAAGGTGTACAACGCTTGTCTAGCCTAGGAATAATAAAGCTGAGAAGGATATATGATATTGCCTTTGCATAGAACAAAGAAATAAAAACAGAGAGGGGGAAAAAATCCATTAAATAATTTATGGCAAATTGAAAAAGGTAAATTTTGGATCTTCTAAAAATTATGGTAATTTGGGGACTTTTTTCCTATTTTTTTAATATTTTTTTTAAATGTAATTTAGAAGAGGATCCATCTAGCTCACCAGAAACCCGAGTCTTAAATAACATTTCACCAAAGGGAAGCAGTTGGGAACACTTATGCTTTTAGAGTGGGTCATTTACAATGA
>VWYK01146445.1:0-12554 GCA_013399775.1 Semnornis frantzii | reverse complement strand
AAACACAAAAATCCTTAGCTAAAAGTTAGAACTGCGATAGGAATTTGCATTTTTACAGTTGTTCACAAATTTACTGATAAATGTAGGTGTTTTCGAGACAAATTCATTGGAATTGCAAAGTAATTGCATGGTGGCTTTACATCACAGACATACCCTATCAAAACAGACCAAAGGCAAGGCAGTATTTTCATTGTAGCCCTTCCTTGCCAAAAATCCCTGCTTCTCGTAATGCCATCCGACATCGTCTTGTGAAAATTTTAGTGCTACTGTGATCGTTCAAAGGAATTGCCATAAAATATACATGAATTATGGTCAGCGTTCACCTTTAGTATTTAGGCCTATGATCAAACACGAAGGCTGTGTGTAATACATTTTACTGGTTTCAGGACCTTGCCTAAGAGGAGAGGTGTACCTGCTGCGTGTCTCCCATTAACAGTATTGGCAGGACTGGAATCTTGTACTGCACTTCCTACTCCTGGTAGCTAAGGCTCTGCTTTCTGCTAAAATTTAGAGGCAACAGAGAATCATCTTCTCAATCATCTGTGCGTGTATGTGTATATAAGTATAATAATGTTTGCAAAGCTTTCATGCACTTCCTCCCTGTGTTACCTCCTTCCCCAGTGATTCAGTCACTTCATATTGTAATACTTTGTTGACTATTGATTTTTGGTTAAGGTTGGAGCCCAGTACAACTGTATGAGCATTCGTTGGCTTTAATTTGATGTTATGCTGCTGCCTTCCATTCCATATTGACAGGCATCCTCTTATTTTCAGATTGGTGTCCATTCACTGATGAACGCGCACTAGGGGGATCATGACCTTTTCTCTTATCTGGACAGCTCTTGGCTTCATGAACATTTTTTGCTGCAGGGTGTTATTAACAACAGGGTGATAGAACAAAGAAATGAAGCAATGGGAAGCACATCAATGTATGAAATTTGCTTTATTAGGATTCCCCTGAGGCCAGAGCAGTCCCTAATTACAGAGGTGTTACATCCCTTCTTGGAATAACAAACTATATTTTTAGCAGTAATGAGAGCATGATTTTGAAATCACTGTGTGGTCATCCTCCCCCTGTACAGATGCTTGTTAATTCACATTTTCCCAGATAGTGATTTTGAGAGAAACAATACAACAAAAGAAAAGCCAAATAATCTGTAGAATTACCTACTACCAACTGAACAAAACATCATATGATTCAATATATGTATTTTGAATTTTGAGCTTTCCTGCCATTCTATTTCACTAGGTAGGAATGCAGTGCAATTTGCAATGTAACCCATCTTATTAATACGCTTGCACAGAGACAAGGCCACAATGTATTAGTGATGCAAGTCCGAATGCCTCGTAGCATCTAGATAGTCTGTTTAGATAGATACTGAGAGGATTTTAGTCATAGAAATCTAGTCTGAGCATGCCTGGGTGATGAGCTGGCATAGTGAATTTCCAAGAATAGGCCTTGGCTGATAATTCCCAGATTCTTCTTTTCATCTTGATGTGAGTTGTTTCCAGAATATCCTCTTTTAATCTTCTTTTGCTCCTCCTGCTCCCAGACTTCTGAGACAGACCAAAAGTAAAATTAAAAGCAATCAAAATATGTTTATTCTGCATATGCATGATAATTGTAGCCCATACAGATCTTTAAAATTGTGTGAGCTCAGCAAAGATCATTGCAGCCTGTACAAGCCTGACACGCTCCCAAGACAGAGGAGAGACTAACAAGCCCCATTGCAAAATGTATAACCTACTGATTACCCATATAAGCAGTCCTTGTGCAAGTGCCACAGCTTCCGACCTCTCATATTAGATGCCTGGCAGATTGGCCTTCCTCAAGATTTTTAATTTATGGATCTAAAAACAAAGACAGTCAATCAAATTTTAAAAAATAATCAGAAGCACCCAAAACGCAGGAGCCCACATGAGCAACCAACTGCACTCCTCTCTGTCTTGCTCTGTCCTTTCCTTCTTTATGTGAGCAGCATTGTGTGTACTAAAGGCATACTACTGAAAACAGCAGCAATGATTTTTAACTGAGTGGAATATAACCAGCTTTGCCACCTTCGATGGTGTATGGAGCAGCTTCATGTCTATGTATCCCATTGCCCTCCACTGGGCTGCTCTAGCATTACTCTTACATTGTGTCAACTTGGGCTGTTGATGAAAGCAGTTTCCTTTCAGAGCAGGGCCTTGTGGGTGGCAAGTGACCTCCTGGTTTAATCTGGTTTTAGAAATATTTCTTTGATCAAAATTGAATTTTTTTTTTAAAATCTTCTATCAAGGACCTTTTGAAGTGCTTCATTACATCAGGTTTTATTCAAATACCCCATTTTCCTGTTGCTTTAAAGTCCTGTTGCACTTTAAGTGTTAAAAAGAGACAACACCATGGAGATCCAAAACCTTGTATTGATAAGATTTATAAGTTCTCCTAACTGCATTGTAAACTGAGGCTTTTAGAGCATCTTCTTCAGCTCATAAATACTTTTCTACAATAGTAAATAGATTGTAAAGAACGGATATGCTCCTATATGTTTCAGAACTTTGATGGTGCTGGTCATTGCTTTGTGAAAATAACCAAGCATTCTTCTTGAAGAAGGGGAGAGAATAGTTTTGGGAGCCTGGTAAAGCAGGATCCTCAGTGGGGTTAAGGAACAGAAATTCCTTTGCCTGTCTTAATGTGTGCTTATTTGTACAAGAGGAAAAAGGAAGGGGGGGAGGGAACAAACCCACAAAAGTTTCAAAACGTAAGATCATAGTAACCTCACTTCAAAAGACCCTGTGAGAGCAAAGTGAGCCACTCTCCTGGGAAGTGAGAAGGACAAGTCCTCATCCTTGTCCCACAGCAGCCCCAGAGACTGGTCCCTGGGCTCTAGCCCTGTGGTGTTGCCTTCACCCAGTTCCCCAGGGACCTGCCTCTGTGCTGTCATCACACCTTCCTCACTGCTTAGGACATGCTTCTGTTCTTTTCCCCTAACGTATTTTGTTCAAAATGCCAGGAAATTAAAGAAAAGGTTTTCTTAGCCTGAATTTTTTTAAGATAGGAAAGAAGATGCAATGTATAAAGAATCTTGATCCTGTTTTTTTTTTGGTTTGTTTTTTTTTTTTCAGATGATTCAGTTTACTCAGTGTCAGAGGGAAGTTCACACATGCAAACATTGCTCTGTGCTTATCTTTTCCAAGGACACTAGTGGCTTTTTATCCATGCTGTGTACTTCACCACTCAGGATTGCATTACAGGAATTTCCTTCTCTCTGACAATAATTGTCAGGGGAAGAAAAAAAGAAAAGAAAAACCACACACATCAAACCACACAACACCCACCTAAACGGTCCTTTCCCTTTTAAAAGAAAAAATTATACCAAGAAAAATGTTTGGCTTTAGCTCTCTTCTGCCCCAGAAGCTCCTTTTAGTCTCTCTTGCCTCTCTCTGGATAGTTGTTTATTCAATATCAAGCTACCCTTTCCCAGAAGATTGAAGCATCTACATTCACACTTCACCAGCAGCATTGTGATTTAGTAATGAGGATGAAATGCTTTGGGGATCCTGTGCTCAGTGAAAGGCTGAAGCTAACCAGCCTACTTGGTAAGAAGATGACTTTGTTCATCCAAGAAATATCTCTTTAGTGGGCTCCTAAAGCACACCCTAACTAGTAGAGCAAATGCTAATTGAAAGATGAGGTTGTAATTGTACCAGACAAGTAATTTTTATTGAGTAATTTTTCAGTGTTAGGTGGGCAGAAACAGCAGCATCTCCTATTAATGTTAAGGAAAGATGCACAGCTGAATCGCAGAACCTGATAATGAAAGTTTTCCTCTTTATTGCAAGAGTTAAAACACATTAAATGCCTCTGCAGTTAAATTACAATTCAATGCTTTCCTTTTTTAGATGGCTGACACTTTTACAGAGCATTTTTTCCTCAAATGAGTATCTTTGTGCTCTGTATACCTGTGAACACAGCATTCACTGGCATCCTTCTCAGTAAGGAGAGAAAACTACACATACTCATGTGCTGAAAAAGAGCCTTAGGTGGCTGATCTTTCAGATAAAAGAAGTGGTTCTAGCAGTAAAAGGGAAGGAGGCAGAGCATGTATAGCATCTTCTGTTGTAGTATGCCTGTATTGTTTCATGAAAGGGAAATGGAGAAAGCAAGGGAAAGACAGCAACACTTCACAGTCAGGTGGTTTTCCCTGTATGGAGGAATAGTCTGATGGTTTTTGTGTTCAAAACCATTTGGTAGCAAGATTATATTGGATCCAAGGGTATGCTCAAATCCATAATTTATTTTATTGTAGTGCAGTCTGGCTTAAGGCAACAGTGTCTAAGGAGGGCCAAAATTTTATCTTAAAATGCCATAGGGCATTTACTTTGTTTCCTAATAATCACATGAATGCTGGAAGTTTCCATAGATTAAATGTAACAATTAATGCAGTCAGGGATATATTTAACTTTCAAGGCTCAGATCTGTGTTTGATGAAAAAAGAACTCATAAACATGGTGAGAATTGCTGTGTCCTGCTTTGGCACTGGGCTCACAGCAAAGGTAAAAACCTAAAAAGATTGTCTTGCCATTTTCTGAGTGCTGGCAACAAGTGCAGCGGTGGATCAGGTGAATGGGGAGGCATTTACAATTTAAGTAGGCAGAGTGGACTTGATGGGACCACTTCTTGAGAGCTCTACCTGCATCCTTGGCTAGTAGGGCCCGTTTCTGGAGTACAGAAATGCTGCAACACACAGCAGTATCCTCAGATGGATGGGTCTCACTGGCAGAATATATTGAGTGAAATCATCACCTTAGAGGCAATACTCACATGTACAAGAAAGGTATATCAGCTTCTCATGAGGTATAGCATTGCTGTGTGCTGAAGAAGGAATGGAAGTATGTTTATTCTATAGCCATTATGCAAGTTGTTTCAGTGAAACTGCCAGAGTAAGAATCTGGCCAAATATCTAGAGATAACATTTCCCTTCAGGAGCCACAGGAACTACTGTGAGTACAGCTGGCAAAGAGGCTGAAATAGCACCAAGCCCACTAACATTACATTGAAATATTGGCTCACACCGATTAACTCTCTGCTTCTTACCAAATATTGAACAGTTTGCAGCTCTGGTGTCTTCCTTGGCCTCAAAGTAATATAGAATGTGTTTTGTTAAAATGTAAAGCTTTATTTTGGGTTGCTAACAAAATCATTGGTTTTCTATGCAAGGAAACACATACAAAATATAACTGCTGTGGAATTTCCAGTGTAGGCTGGAGAAAATCCTCCCTTGGCCTCCTGAAAGGATGATGTCGGGAATCATTCCTGTCACCACTGAATAGCTGTAGTGCCTGGCTTGGTCAAAGCTAAAAGCACCAAGTATCTTGCTAGGTTGGACTTGTCTTCATGGCCAAGGATGAAAACAAAACAGGTTTCTGTATGAAACTGTCTTGTCATCTTATAAACAACCTTAAAGCTACTTTTGTACTCAAAATGGACAGTATTTTCTTTACTTACCTGAGTCTTACTATGGAAAGCTGTTTGATGTGAAGAAAAGTGAAGTAAGAAGAGATGCTGTGTGTTATTTGTAAACCATGGCCAAATGGTACAATCAGTTTGAGTGTGGCATGGCTAAAAAAGAAATTAACTTAGCCCAGTAGTATTACTGGTGAAATGAAGAATCTTTTGGTGCCAGATATGTACAAATAATAACTGGTTTTCAAGACAACCTTTTGCATACTTCTTGTATCCTGCAGTGACACATTGCAGTGAAATGCATGGGATACTGGGAGCTTGTGGATGATTCACTCTATCCAAGTTAAAATGAAATCTTCAAGAATATTACTGTTCTTGGAGTTTCTGAACAGTTTGTGATGAACAGGCAAGCCCAAAAGCATCTGTTCACTACAAAGCAAAGATATTCACTGCTTTAAGGGAGAGCAGGATTGGTAATTTACTCAGTATGTGTTGTTTTCAGCCAGGACCTCATAAAGGTATATAACAAAACCTGTATTTATTTTGGCTTCTTTTACAAACGACAAACTTTCGGAAGAACCAAGAAGTGATGAATCAGGATTTGGTGGCACGTGACCAGAGGATGAAAGCATCTGTGATGCAAGGAGAAGGGAAAAAATGTAAAGCTAACTCAGTGACATCCAAGCCCAGAATCTTTCTGCTAAAGTCTGAGATAAAGGCATTTGTGTAAATTGGCAGCGATCTTATACCATCATGAGGGTGGCCAAATAAAGTTTGCAGTGATGCAGATTTCTAAAAGTGTCTGAAACAGGACCCAGTTACTTTTCTTCAGCCTTTCAGTTTGCTGGCCACCTCTCACAAGATTTAGAATGCTTCTGGATTCTCTTGGCATCAAAGAAACTCAAGGACAGTCAACATTTCTGCATTATATTTTTTTCCAAAGCACTCAGCATTGAGTTAAATGGTTGCCAAGCTGGCTGATATTTGGTATCTTGAAAAAGCAATCTGCAGCTGTAAGTTATAAATATCAACTATTTTGCGGTAATTATTGAAAACACAAGGCCTCTCCACCATAGTCACTACTCTCCAATATAGTGCAGACAGCGATGCCAGAATCTAGGAGCTCTTAGCCAGGGAGAGAGATCAGGAGCCTTCCTTGCACAGATTGAGACTCCTTCCCTTTCCATCTATCTACTCATGTGTACGTGACAAAATGAGGCTGCTATGGTCAAAGCCACACAAACACCAACCTTTTAAATTATTTTTACAAAAGCATATTTTCAAACCCAGATGCTGTATTTTAATGATAAGCCTTGAAACTTCATCAGTAACAAAGCTTGAAAGATTTGAGGGATAAAAATTAGTCTGAAATAGACTATGGTCTAATAAAACTAAAGTACGAAGTATCTTCTGTTTCCCCAGCATTAAGTTAATCCCATCTGTCACTTACTCTACATTAGCAGCAGAATTAGTCTTAATTCAGCTTTACTGCTAGTTCTACATTGAAACCATGTCAGCAAGAGGTAGCGTGCTTGGTCTTGGCCTGTGTGCATAGTTATGTTTACACAACGATATGTACAACTCTTTATTGGAGATCAGTAGAAGAAGCCGTACAAAAGTGCACAAACAGATGCTGTGCTGAGAAGGACTTCTTGCAACTGTGAGGTGCCTACAGCTTGTTCTTCTATAGAAACCACTGCAAAATCGCTGCTTTTGAGCAAAGTGATTAAATACCAGGTTTGAGATCTGACATTCATGTAATGTCTGTACCATTTTGTTGAGCTTGACTGAAACTGCTGAAGTTCTTTACTGCACCGTGTTTTGCAGAGAAAATGTACTACTAGCCATACTACTAGGGCTTCCCTGCATTTGTCCTGCATCTGTAAAACCTCACCTAAGTCATCTGCTGATGCAGCTGTAGAACAAAATTAAATACAAGCATAGGAGAGTTAAAAGTAAAATACTCCCTAATATCTCAGGTAATTTACACGTTAAAGAGCACCGTGGAATGAATTACGATGTCATGTCAGAAGCCACGCTTCAACCCCAAATCTGCCAATCATTATAAAGCTGAGTTTGTTGGGCCTTAGATACAGGGACCTAGCCAACTGCCTCGGGCAACATCCATACTTATTAGACAACATCGACCCCAGGGAGCTTTTCAGAGCGTAGCCCTCACCACCTGGCTAAAGCAGAGAGTAATGAAAGGCAGCAGTACAACAAAGCACTAAGTGACTACAGCCCTGGCTGCAGAGCATGAATCCAGTGCCTAGCAGGGCAAGTTGACTCGGTCCCAGGGGACAGACAGACATGTTAGATTTGTTTTTCACATCCTCTATGTTTAGCACTTCTGTCAGAAGATATTCCAAAATCTTTGCACCATGCCCGTTTCATGCGATAGTGAGCCTATGGGCTTCGCCCGACTTCGCAATTCCTGCAAAGAAGCAGCGTTTTCCCGTTAGCTGGGCGGATCTTCTTGGGAGTTTGTTGTTGCTTTGTGATTTGGACATGGGCAGATGTAGGGGTCGGATTATTGATCCGACGGCGTTTCCTCCTGCTGTGTTGGGCATCAAAGCCTAGAGGGAGCCATCTACGCGGGCTGCGCTCCGAGGAGGAGGAGGAGAGCTTTCAACAGGACCGAACATAATGACAGAGCTGAGATTTTTCTGAGCGTTTCCTTTCGTTTTAGTAGAGTCAAGTGTGAATATTTTTAAGAAATGCCTACTTGATGCAGCTTTTGCAGATAATTATGTACTCTGCTCAGGCAAAGGATTGGAAATAAATCAGAAAAGCAATTTTAAAAGCTGAAAGAAATATCTAGAATTGTCACCCATGTCATAGGCAATGGGGATACTTTCTTTTAATGTCTTTATTCATCGTAGAGTACAGTAATATTTACAGATTTTCCTGCCGTCGTGAAAGCAGTTGATCGACCCACGACATTTTTTTTTTTTTTCTTAACCTCCTGAAACCTGATTTGTAATATAATGACTAGCTTTAAATCCTTCAGAGTGGAGGACTTAAAGGCAAAGCCTAGCACAAAGTCATATTTCAGCAGTTCAGACACGGAAATCAAGTAAATTTTATTTTCTATTCAGAGTGGGCTAGGGAAGAGGAGCATCCATAAGGCAGGAAGATACCATGCTGAGCACAGGGGCTGTCAGTTCTGCTTCCTTTAACAGATCACCTTAGATTTTTCCATTCTCTTTTGAAATACTGTGGGAAGCACTTAGTATCTCTGGATGGTTTTTACACATAGGTATTTCTAAAATCCAAATCCAGTGAACTGTTTGGTTTGGTTTTGTTTTTTCTAACTGTTATCAGATCATAGCCACAAGGTATATTCAAAGCACTGCTGGATTTCATCTTAGGGAGAGTGCGAAAATAATGGTGATTGCTTGTAACACTTATTTCCACATTTAACCATATCTATATGTATTTTTAAGTGTATATCAGTAAAGGATGGGTAACCACAGATAGTCGATGCTTCCTATCTGCTTTTCAAACCGTCTCATTGCTGTCTGTCAGCCTTTCAGAAGCAGAAAGGGTGGCAGCAGGATAGTATGTGTGTGCGTCTCCGTGTGTGTGAGAACAATTCTATAAAAGATTATCTTGCACACAAAGCGAATGGCCCTGCCCCCATTGTGAAGGCAGAGATTCCCCTGAGATTAGGCGAGAAGGAATTGCTTGTGGTCAGCAGAGGCAGGAGAACAATAGAGCCCAAAATGGGCAGCAGTGACAGGCTGAGGTGGGTGGGAGACTGGCCAAATGGCCATTGCAAGCTACGTGGCATTCAGTGACACCAGAAATGGCTCAAAGGTCTCAAATTAGCAATTGTTATGATTAGCAGGTGGTTTGAGAGATAGGAGGTCTAGGGATGGGATTGGCAATTTAGACATCACATGCGATTTAGTCTGAAACACTCTTCACTTGCTCATTAACAAAGAATTATGAAATTACTTGAAGGAAAACAATTCTAATGAAATAGAGAGGGCTGTAGAAATCAATTCTTTAAAGGGGACATCACTTTTTTCTAAACACTACAGTTCCTGCAGGTTTTGTGAAGGAATTCTGTCAGAAAACCTGGCAGGGAAACCAAGGCTATTCAACGACATTTCATCTGACAAGAGAAAACTAAAAAAAATACTCTAACATATGTATTCATTTAATAAATAACTCATCCATTTAGAGTGGTCCTCTCTTAAGAGCAGATTCATAAAGACAGAAGATGCAAAACCATGTTTATAAGAATCAAAGAGTAGAAGGGTTTTAGTCCAGTGATTGGTTCAGTTTAACCCAATGCACTAAAGGAAAATGTGAATCTTCTTCTATTTCCTGACTTTGAAAATAAATTCAAGGATGTCAGGACCGTATTATCACTGGCTCTTTTAAAAGCTAGGACTGGATTCTCCAATTTCATGGATGTGCAGATACCAATACCCTCCCGAGGACTGTCTCTGTTCCAGACCAAAATCTGGAGCACAGCAAGTCCAAAGACACTTTTGGAATAATATCCATTTACACATTAACAGTCTGCTCTTCTTTTTTTTAGAGCTTACACTACCTACTTCTCTTCTCACAGCACAGTAATGACTTGTACTGAGCTTCAATGTCATGAGCACTTGCTGAGTGAGCTACAAAATTGTCCCCTGAACATGCTAGGGGAGTTAATTCTGCCAAAATATCTCTAGGGACCCAGATCAAAAAGGAATATTTGGACAGTATTTTATGTTTAATGGGGAACTTGCTGCTTTTGAAATGTTGCAGAAAATACCAAACTGGCTGCATTATTGTTGGGCTATATCACTGCTGCTTATTTCATGTATTTCAGGCCTCTGGACAACTACAAGTTTCTTTCTGTGTTTGCTGAAACTGGGTTTAAAAATATACTCTGAAGGTAAAGACTTCAATGTCCTGTCCAAATTCCAAGGAACTTGACAGTAATTGGGCTGGTATTATCTCAAGATAAAAAAGAGTCTAACGTATCCATTACTGGTGGTAGTTTTGGAAAATATTTGCCCTGCTGTCAAGGAAGTCACAGCACACACTCTGCTCCCAGATCCTTCTGGATACAAGCCTCAGGAGTGTGAGAACAGCTCTGTAGCATACAGACATTCAGAAAAAGTGGGGGAAACTGATAACACAAGGAGATGTTGTCATTTAAGTTTTAGAATCATTGTGTCAAATAGAAAGAGTTTCACGAGCTGACAATTTCTCTGACCTTGTTTCAAGGGGAAAAAGCCCAAGCAATAGTCTGTTTGAATGTGCAGACATATGGCATTTCAATAGCCCTTCAGCTGCCATCACAGGGGGCTGGATTCAGGGTAGCTGAGACCTACTTATAGGTACAGCTTAGGACAGCTGGAGTCCTGGCACTTGGGCACCTAAAACGTGGCAGGATGAATCTGCAAAGGGAAAGATTTCAAAGGAGGGGAGATAAGGACAGTTTGGCAAAGGAAAGTTTGGTTCTGGGCACACTGAATAAGCATAAATAAGCATTTGATGGAGGCTCGTTGAATAAGCTGAATAAGCTCTCTGACTGCCTGTGCCACAGAAAGTAAATTAAATGGGTTAAAAACTGAAAAAAATTAACAATGTGAAGAGTCTTTGTTCTTGTAATTATAGCTTTTCCACCATTAACAGTGCAGAAGACATTTGTGTGGCTTAGAAAATTATAATGCAGATGATTTTTAAAAACAATCTTAGAATTAAATATTAGAGTTTGCATCAACTCTACTATTAAAGATACTGTCTTTCCTAAAGATGTCTTTTGATGAAGCCACCATGACAAAGCCTTTGTTTTACATTCAGTGAAGCCAGAGGTGTTATTCCTCACAAATGAGATCGCTTCCAACTCAGAATGATATGTGCATAATCATATATATTCTAAATAAAATCTTGTCAAAAACCTGCAATCTCCTCATCTTTCTGTCATATAATTTATACTTACAGCTTGAAGACAGAAAATTACCCTTCAGGTGCATGTCTGAGAGATTTTTCTGAAAAGTTGTCTGTGAAAGCATCTAGATTTGTACCTGAAAATTAAAGACAAGAATAAAAAATCCAAGGCAAATGAAGCATAAACAACCACTCTAGTTTCCATACATCTGAAATAATATGCTATAAAATAAAACTCTAATCAAATACTACTCTTAACATCTTTCATGTAAAATGATTTTCAGCCTTGCTGCTCATTTCCGAAATAATTCTTCCAACTTCTGTTTTATTCTAGTTGGAGGAAGAACAAAACAAACCTTGTAGTGTATCTATGTGCAACTTTTTTCCCTGTTTTTCTGTTAAATACTGGGAAGGACTATCACAGATTTCTAGTTCATGCTCCTGATCCCCATCCAGTTAGGAGAGCCACAGAAAATATCCATCTGCTTCCATTCCTGTTCCGTAACCACTCATATGTAAAGCTGAGAATGTGGACTTCTTCCTGATCCTTCACTTTTCCCACTTGTGGTTTTTAGCAATGTACATTCTGAACATAGGAAAACATTCTGTAATTTTTTCCCACCTGTTCTAATTTAAATGACATTTTAGTATCATACCGTGAAAGAGGCAACCCAATGAGGCAGAAAGTTTCTTTCTGCTGTTGCATTTCTCTAAGTCAGAATCCATCAGCTTAATTGTAAAATAAGTATTCCACTGATTATCTGCAAAAAAACTGTGGAATTTTCCCCCTATCCTGCCTGCATAAAAATTCCTAAACTGCAAAAAACCAAGGTATGCACAATACTCACCTCTTCTTCCATGGTGAAAGAGAGCAAACCTTACCTGAGAAATTACATCAAGGGCATCCAGGCTGAGCAATGTGAGCAAAAGGGAACTCTCAGTGGAAAGTGGTGCTTTAAGCTCTTTTCTCTGGGTTAGTAGGGTACTTTCCTTCTGTTCCTCTACATTTTATTTTGAAATTTGGCTGGATAGAAATCTGCAGATTACACATCTATTTCACAGCAGGAAACACCTGCCGAGACTGGGAAGATATCTACCCTAGAATACAAAACTTTGATTTGATCATTCAGATAGTGCAAATTTTAATACATTTTATACATTTCCCTAATGTTAATACCATGCCCCTCTGTGGGAAAGAATAACAAGAACA
>VWYK01145908.1:0-11238 GCA_013399775.1 Semnornis frantzii | reverse complement strand
GGGAAGGATGAGGACCAAGATTTGGTCATGTGGTTTTGAGCTCTTTGCTCAGTATGTTCTCCAAATGGAGCAAAGGATTTATGGTATTTGCTGCTCATGTGTTGTAATCATCTACAGCTTACATTTGGCTATAGAAATACAAATACATTGTAGCATTGGCTGTTTTCAAATACCAGTTAAATACCTTGTCTGTACATTGGCTTCTAAGGTAGCAAAGAACTTTGGTCAAAGCAGATTTTTACTTTTATACTATAGTTGGCAAACACCACATAATCGCAGAATGTTAGGGCTTGGAAGGATCTCTGGAGATCATTAAGTCAAACACCCCTGCCAAACACATCCAAGTGGGTTTTGAAAGTCTCCCGAGAAGGAGACTCAACAACACCTCTGGGCAGCCTGTTCCAGTGTTCCATCACCCTCGTTGTAAAGCAGTGTCTCCTCGTGTTGAGGTGGACTCTCCTGTGTTCTAGCTTGTACCTGTTGTTCCCTATCCTATCACTAGGCACCACCAAAAGGAGGCTGACACCTTCATCTTTATATCTGAGGCACACCCCCCCCTTCAGATACTTAATAGATGGTTTTCCTCTTTCTTCCCTCTTCTGAGATCACTGGTTAGTTTCAGAGAAGTTTAAAGCTGGCAGCTGAAGCACAGATTGGCTTCTGAATTTTAGCCAGCAACACTTGTGTATGTTTCTCAAATTTAGTTTGGTTTCCTTCGCAGACTTTCAGAGGCAGCTGCTGTTCTTCAGTTCTGAAGCTGAACTGGTTTGTATTAAGTATGACTGTCTCTCTCTCTGTAGTGCCTGTTGTACTACTCACAGGTTTTGTGCCTTGAAATTTAAACCATGGCTTTAAATTGAGAAAGTAAGATCTAAGATGAAGATACAATTGTGAGGTAAGGTTGTGTTTTCAGTTAAAGATTTCACGCTGCTTGATATATAACAACTTCGAACAGACGTTCTTGTCAGGGTGTGCTTTTTGTTTGATAAAAGGGTTCTGATCATACAACTTTCCAGAAGTAGTCTTCACTTAGTGCCTGTGACTTGGAAATTAAATGTGAAGTTTCTAAAAGAAGGAGAGTTAGATCAAGTCTTAGTCGTACTCAATTCAAAAGCCAGTGGGCTTGTGACCCGATATGAAAAGGTACCAAATAGCAGCTTGCTGCTGGGGAGATGGATATTGATGTAGTCTGATGGGCACAGGGTTAAAATGAATTTACCACAAGATTCACAAATATTGTCAAATCAAAATGTGTGGGTTGTTGATTATGACTTACACCAACCTTAAATCTCTCAGAAATATTTCTGTAGGTTTCATCATGAAGCAAAGCACTGGTAGCAAAGTCTCTACCTTGTCACTCAGAATCAATGCAAATCACTGCTCTGTCTAGCCGAGAGGTAATTTTTATTGCAAGCAGTCACTTGTTTTATAAAGGACTATTGCAGACAAGGATAGAACACATGCCACAGCTATAAACATTTTTCTGTGTACAGAGAGCTGAGTTAAACAGCACCTATAGATCAGTGTGTTACAGCTTCAAATCTACTGTAAAGATAAAATAGGTACTTAGTTTTGTGAATCAGATCCAAGACATTAAACTGTATAAAAGTTTGAGAGAAACACCTATTTATAGATGTGGCTGCAGAGTCTCTGCAGCAAATCTATCTTCCCATTTTGGAGGTCTAAATATTTTTAAAATGTACATAAAATATAGAGGCAAGGTTTTTTTATATCTACTTCCATCAAAGCTTTAAAAATTTAATTGCCCTTAATTTTCCTTCTTTTTAAATTTTGTTTTTAGTTTTGTTTGTTTTGTTTTGTGGCTTTTTGTTTGGTCGGTTTTTGGTTTGTTTTGTTATTTGTTTGGGTTTGAGTTTTTTTTAATCTAACCATGGCATTTGCTGTTCAGGAACTTAAGATTTCCTTGACTTCTACACTCAAAATGCAATGTTACAAAAAGAATGCAATTTTTAACATTAATTTTGTCTTTGGAGTTTTGCGATAGTAACATGTCTTGCCATGTCTCTGCTTCATGTAGATAGGCGCTACTGAATTTTTCCATGTATGAGTGACAGTAAAGGTTTGGAGAGAAAATGAGGCATGGTTCAAGAAATGGGAAATCCATTCCTATCACTGAATTAAGGTCTGACCCAGTGCAAGGTACCTAGCAACGTGGCTTCTCTTAACAAACTAATTTTGATGGTGCAGTTACAGCAGGCTGTTTTGAGATGCTCTAGTGCCCCTTTGCCTGCTGAGGCAGCTTCATAGTGCTGCATGGCTTTCTCCCAGTGAGGAAGACCACCCGCAAGTGTGGGCCGAATTCCTCAGGTGTCCTTTCAATCCCGGACTTTTTCCTATCTTCTGTTAACACAAGTTTCTGTCCTCAGTCACTGTTGGTTTTGGTAAGCACAGGCTGTTTAGCAGCTTGATTACTGAATATGCTGTTTCTGACTGCCTCTGGCTCAGAGCAAGCAGGGAATGATGTTTCTGGCTCAGGAAATTGGCTGAAGTCCTGCGTGTTTCCCAGCCTGATCTCTAATTCTGGTGAGCACCGTCTGCAGGCTGTGTAATGAAACAGAAAGGCTCTAATTATGTGATAGTCTGCTAGTACTGAACTGTAAATGGCAGTGGAAGGCCGATTCTTAATGAAATTGGCCCCTGCAGTATCTCAAGTGAATGGAGCTGTAACTTCTAATGACTTCCTGAAGACAGGTACTACTTTTGTAATTATCTCCATCTCCATTCAGGAGTATCACTCCCTTCTCCTCTCAAAGGGTTTTACCTTGACTTCTCCCAAGATTGCAGAAATTGCTTAACAGTTGGGATCGGTGTGTCATTGGTGTTGGTGTCTATTTTAGTTGTTGTAGAGATAAATAATGAAAGTTTGAAAGCATTTATATGCCATTTGACTACCAGTAAGTGAACCTGCAGCATTTAAGCTGATATTTATTAATTACAGGATGCACAATCTGACCCACTTTTCTCTGTGCTGCCAAGCAATGAGTATGACCCCTTGGAAGAGAAATAAGCAAACTGCCAGAAGGACTGGTATAAATGATTCACAGAATACTATATAATTGAATATACTGTTGGATAATATAGCAAAACTGCATCACTGAATCTACTGAAAAACATAAAATGTGGTTTAAATAAGTATATCATGTGTGCTGTTCAGAAGGTGGGGAAAAGAGCAACCATTTCTTTGATCAAATCTAAAATCACAGGTGTTTTTTTTCAGGTTATAAAATGATTTTCCATGCACTTAAGTAGCTTAACTTTAGAATTTATAAGCATTCTGACACGTTTGTGAAATACAAACTAAACAAAAGCTTCCATTTCTCACTGGCCCTGTGATATTGTGCAGGTAGCTGTTTATTACTTTCACAGAAATTATACCTCCTTCAAGGAGCCTTTGTCAAAGGTGATTTATAAAGGCATAAGCAGAAGGAGTAATACTTCACTTTGTGAACAGTTGCAGGTTACTGCATGTGTTAGAATTGTGGAATCATTTTGGTTGGAAACAACCCTTAAGAGCGTCAGGTCCAACCATTGTCTAACTCTGCCACGTCTGGTGATAACATCCCTTTGCACCACATCTCTGCAGCTTTTAAACACCTCTAAGGATGGGGATTCAACCACCTGCCTGGGGAGCCTCTCCTAGTGTTCGAGAACCCTTTCAGTGAAGAAGTTTCTTTTAATGTCCAATCTAAACCTGCCCTGGTGTAACTTGAGACCATTTCCTCTTCTCCTGTGACTTGTTACTAAGAGGAAGATACCAACACCTTGCTACAACCTCCTTTCAGGTAGTTGTAGAGAAAGAGGTCTCCCGTCAGCCTTCTATTTTCCTGACTAAACAGTCTCTGTTCCCTCAGCTGTTCCTCTCCAGACCCTTCATGAGTTTTGTTGCCCTTCTCTGGATCTGCTCCAGGACCTCAATGGCTTTCTTGTAGCAAGGGCCCCAAAACTAAATGCAGTACTCAACGTGTGGTGCCACCAGTGCTGAGTACAGCAGGACAACCACTTCCCTGGTGTGGCTGGTCACACTATTCCTGTTCCAAGCCAGGATGCCATTGGCCTTCTTGGCCACCTGAGCACCTTGCTGGCTCACTTTCAGCCTGCTGTCTATCAATACTCCCCAAGGCCTTTCTCTGAGCAGCTTTGCCACTCTTCCCCAAACCTGTACGGTTGCCTGGAGTTGTTCAGTCTCTTACAGTTAGCCTCAGGCCGTTGATCCAACCTGTCCTTTTCTAGAGCCTCCCTACCCTCAAGCAGATCAACACTCCCTCCCATCTTAGTGTCATCTGCAACTTACTGTCATCTTGTGTATGATGCACAAGACGCAGTCTCACCTCTGCTACTTAGGTCTCTTGCAGTGGCTACAACTCAGCAGCATACAAATAACTGAGGTGGTAAAACAGATTGAAATGACAAGATGTATTAGGAAAAAAAAAATCTGTTCTTCACTCTGCTGGGATTAACAGGACATCTTAGGGACATTATGTTTTAGCTTTTATGGTCGGCAGCTCCTGACTGTTAGGAACGTTTGGCTTCCAAGCTAGATGTGCCAAAAGCTGAGAAGATGATTCACTGAGCAGGTGCAGACTCTGAAGTGCATGTTTTGTCCCAGAGGTGGACAGAAAGTTTGAAAAGCTGTAGACTTGCAGTGAGGTAGAAATTATTATATCTAGATTTGGGAAAGTTAAAAGTCTCCAACACATTATCACATTAATACATTTTTTCCAAGGTTAAGGAAAAAAGATGGCTTTCACAGCTATGTTTTATGCCACTCCCATGTTAAGAGAGAAAATTACCACAAATCATTGTGATGGTTTGGTTATGTAGGATTTAGTTTTAAAACAAAGATTCTGTACTATGTGCTTGCTTGACTTTGGCTTTTTAATTAGCAAGGAGTAATTATTCCAAGAAGACTGACTAAATTTCTGCACATCTACTGACCATGCCAAGTGGAGAAAATAAAAACTGGAGTAGTGGCTAGTTCGTCCTAATCTGAGAGCTCTGGCACTTTAAAATTGCACAGCAGCTCTAAAGGTGTCTTCTGGGTGTTTTCAAGTGGTTGGCTGTTTACAGTTTTGCAGTTCTTGTGCATTATTGCACCACAGCATCTCTGTTTCTTGGAGTCAAACATGTATGTATGTTCCCTCAGATTTTCTCTAGCAGTTGTCTAAAGGTATAAATTTAGCTTATCAAACTCTAAACATTTTTCTTAGCTGAACTAGAAAATCAAGGGCAGAATAGAGTTTTCTTTATAGTGGTTTGTGCAACTTCCACGGTGTCTTTCTCATTTTAATGAAGAACTTCATAAGTATGGTTGTTTACTGTTTTCCCTCAGGTAAAGTAGATGCTCATTTGGTAGAGTTATAGTGACATTTCCATTTTAGTAGACCTATTTTATAATTATAGAGTTGTGGAATAATTGATGTTTGAGAGAATCTCAGTTCATCTAGTCTAATCTCTTAGTCAAAGTAGGATTAGGTATGAATTCAGGCCCGGTCATTCAGGGTCTTATCCAGTTGAGTCTTGGAAACCTCTGGAGATAGAGGCTGTACAATGCAGCTGGGCAGCTTGCTCCACTGATAGAGTGTTCTCATGGTAGAAAAGTTTATCCTTTACCAGGTCCAATCCTCTCATTTCAATGTATACCTGCTGGCTTTTGTCCTCTGATCCTGCATCACTGTGAAGAGTCCAGCTGTATCTCATTGATGCCTCTCTAGAGGTCTCTTAGGTCCTCCCAAAGCTGTTTCTTCTCCAGACTGAACAGGCACTCACTATGCACTCTCTGCTCAAAGGATTGCGTGACCTAGTACCTATCAGCTTGATTGCTCATCCCTGAACCTATGTATGTTGTATTTGAGAAGGCAAAGCCTTGCAGTGTCCTGGATGTGCTTTAATGAGTGCTATCTAGAAGGGTATTAATCCTTTGCCTTCACTGATTTGCTGTATTCCTGCTGATGCATCCCAGGAAGATGGTGGTCCTCTTTGCTGCCAAAGTGCTGCCCAGCAGCACCTCCATGGCATCTTCCGTAGAGCTGCTCCACCCCAGCAGTCCTCAGGCTGTATAATTTCAGGTTCTTTTTTTTTTTTTTTGACAGGTGCAGGACTTTCGCTTTGTCCTCACTAAATCCTGTAAGAGTTCTCTTGGCCCATTCCTCCAGCCTGTCTCTGTCCCTCTAAGTGACAGTCTTGCACATGAGCATACCAGATGGTGTCTCCCAGGTGGTGTAATCTGTAAACTTAATGAACGTTCGCTCTTCCAGAGCACTCATTGAGATGTTGAACAGCACTGGTCTCATGGTACATCCTTGCATTGTGCAAGATACATTTAAATACTGACTTTCTATCAACAGTCCAAGTTTAATACATCAAAATAGGATGGCACATCTGTTTGGCCTTTCAGTAAGAGTTGCCTTGTGCCTGCTATTTGAAGACCAACCTTGTGCAGCCTTTTTTTTAGGAAAGTGAGCAAATGAGAGATCCATACAGCTGCTGTCCCCTCACTTGCAGTCCCAGGTGCCAGTATATTACAGCTTGTAGCCTGCTTAATGGAGATGAATAAATGTGTGGTAGAGTGGTTTGGGTGGAAAGGGGAGAGCACCATGAGATTTTGATCACCAGGGAGTCTCTTATCTCTCGGAGGTAGCTGTTGTGAGGTGGGTTTTGTGTTCTTCGTTTGTTTTGGTTGGTTTATTTGTTTTTTTAAATAATGTGATGGAGAGGGAATATAGCTGTGAGAAAAAGATAGATTCTCATTCACCAATGTGGTGACTGATATATGATACCAGTGTACTCCAATCCATACCTGTCCTACTTGTGCCTTTCCCACTCACTTGCTATCCCCAAATCCTGTAATCTATGGGCAGTTTCTTAGAGGAAATGCAGCTTTTGTCTACTTAGTATTTTTATGCTTTGGAGATGTAAGGTATCACTGATCATTGCTGGCAAAACTAGACCTGGACACTTTCACCTCAGGAGCACAACATAACTAAACAGTAAAACCTGTATAGTCACAGTTAAAGAAGTAAGTGTTCTTCAGAGCTGGCTTTTCTTGGGTTAACCTTGAGCAACTTCAGACAGGTTGAGGTGCCAGTTCTCAAGAACTCTACCTGGGAATGGAAAGAAAGTCTTACAAGGAATTGATATTTTCTACCTGTTCTTGTGATGGATATGCACAGCATAAAAGTCTGTAGTGTGAGGCCTTAAGTTTGCATCAGTGGAGAATTACTCTTCCCTCTTTGTAAGACAAAAGTTTAAAATATTCACTTACATTGTTTGCTATTTAACTTAATGTTTGCTCTTTTTTCTTATTTTTCAGTGACAATGACAAATATAGGAGAAAAAGGTAAGGTTTTTGTTAGCTGTTTATAAGTAGAATTCAACTATCAGGGTAGTGCAGTGGTTTACTGGGGGAACTGAACAGATCTAACTTATTGTAAACAAGTGTATTTTTCATGTTCCTCAGCTCCTTTTATTATCCTGAATATTGCTTTAGCCATTCCAAATAGATATGAGGAAAATTAGAGATTTTTATCTTCTGACTGGCTTTCAGAAGTGTCAGTTAAATTAATCCTTGGGGTTTTTTTGTTTGTTTGTTTGGGTTTTTTTAATTATTCATAACGAAGCAAGCTTTTGTAAAACCAGGCCTTCTAAAGGTGAGCACAGTTATTTGTGCAGAGTGCAACCTATGTAAACAGGACATGATTTTTTTCCTGCACTTTCTTTTTAGCAAGCGTCTTTGAAGAAACAAAATCCTTCAGATATGTAACCTTTTCAGAAAATAATAAAACTGCCTAATTAGCAGTCATTAGAATTCCTAGCCTGAGGCTGCAGCATGTTCAGATTACTTTTCCAGATGCTGTTTTAATACTCTAGCACAACATGGAACTGTAAAGCATCAGGCTGCAAAGGAAGGGGTTGGGGGTTAGCATACAAGCTGTGCTTTTTACATCTGTGTAATTCCAGCAGGTTCTATCATTGATGGCTGCCTCACTTAGAGAAAATGTTTACCAATTAAGAAACATTTGCTTGAAAAAACTTTGTTTTCAGTTCAGTGATCTCTTCTCCCTATTTGAATGCTTTAAGTGTATGTCTTGGTTCCAGCTGAGTTAGAGTTAATTTTCTTCCTACTAGGAATTAACTCCATCCCAGCTGAAAGTAGGGCAACATATACACAAACATCAGCACCTGCAGACTTTGAAATAGTCTGAGTTTCTTGCTGCTCCATAATTGTGTGTGGGAGATGAGTGTGATGTTAGGCATTGTTCATAAAGCACAGAAGAATTATCAGCAGAATGCATTGGGCAACATTAAATTTTCTTATTTTTAGCTGTTCAAAGCTTTGGTCAGTTTCAGCCAGTCAGGAGAAATTTAGTCTTGCTGTTCTTCCGGCCCTGAGTGTTTTCAAGGCATGGAAACTGGGCAAATTGTGTCCAGCCCTACTACAGGTTGCTGGAAATTCCCAGGCAAATCTAGCTATGGTAGATTTACGTAAATGGGATTACTTCAGACAAGGAATAGGCTATTTTTAGGGAGGTTTCTTCAGAAAAAAAGTGTGAAATATAAGAATTTTTGCCTAGGGAGCTGCACACATCTCTTCTTTTTCTCTCAAGGGAACTGAGATTCTTATGTTGGGCTCTGAACGCCCACAGATGAGCAGGGCAGCTCCATTGTGGTGCAGAGAAGTGGCTGGTCAGGATCTGGGCCTGGTTGGAAGAGTGAGGTGCAAGAGCCGACAAATAGAGCTTAAGTCCTATGCAGACTTTAAAGGGGAAACATGGGACAGTATCTTCAGGCTAGAATTTTGTCTTCTTCCAATAGTTTTGTTCTGTGGTTTGTTTTTTTTTTTTGTTGTTTGTTTGTTTGTTTGTTTTTTTAAAGGACTAAGAAGGAATTTTCTTATCAATCACAGTTATTTGCACAACAATAAAATCTAGATGCAGATTAGTAAATGCATAGTGTACAGAATGAATCTAACTTGCCCTGCTTTGCACTTGCTTTATGCCATGAATATACTGTTTACAAAACACTGATTTGGGGTATTTTTGGTTTTTTTCCTTCTGAGTAAATAATGTTTTTTTAGAATTGAAACATTCTGATAAAAATGTCCTCTGTTCCTACCAGATGTTTGTGCAGCAGCAAGATGGTCATTTAGTGCCTTGTGCTTGCTGTGGAGTCCAGTTCTATCACTTACCCTGAGATTCTTTTCACTTTATAGACATGATCTATTAGCCCTTTCCCTCTGTCACCCCAAAAACTTTGTACAGTATTGCTTCTCAGGTTTTGCTAGCTTGTGCTTATTATTTTTAAACTGCATAGTGAGTAAATATTTACTGTATTACTGCTTTTATGAGTAAACAAATTTCAACACCAGAAACATTTATTCAGCATTACTTTTGAGGAAGAATTATAGAAGACAAGAACGTGACTGGCTACTGTTCCTGCGTTTTTACACATCATTATGCATGTGTACACAGGTTTCCCTTTATGATGATTTTTGACAGTTGTATAAATTTATAGAAGTTGTATGAAGTAGCTTCTGTATAACCTTCATCTCTCCATGATCTCAGTTCACCTGTACTGCAGAGGAAGAATATTTTTCAGTGTTGCTGTCAGCTGGCCTTTATTTGATGCTTCTCTGCATAAGAAAGAAAAATCCAAGGAAATACTCTTTCCTATGCATTAGAGCAGATTAATCAGGGGATACAAGTTTTGGATTTACCATTTACTGTGGTGAATCGCTTAGTACAGTGAGAGCTTTTAAATGGAAGCACTTATCCAGCATGGCAGGCTCTTTGGAAAAATTAGTGGTACCTTCTGTATTCTAGTAAAACAACTTGGTATGGTAAACCTTGAATGGCATCAATTGAAAAATCCAGGGATACATCACTGTAAAGAATATAAAGCATTGAACAAACATTTGAAATTAAAGAACCTGTTGGTTTTTGAAGAACACTTTGCTGTTGTCCCTCCTAAAAATCTAGCAAAACAAATTTGCTTGTTCTGATTAATGCTCAGGTGTCGTATGCATAGGAACTGAAAGACTTCCTTCACTCTAGTAATTGTTTAGGTAGATGTACTTTCTTTTTAGCGGGGGTGAATGGGTGGTGTTTTGGCTTTCTTTTTGAGTTTTTTGTTTTGTTGGTTGCTTTTTTTTGATTATGTCTTTTTTTTATTTTTTTTTAGCATGTTTTATAATGGTTTGTAAAGCTAAAATGGTTTGTAAAGCTAAAAAGCAGAAATACCTCAGTTAAACAGAATTTGACAAATGTGTGAAGGGAGAATGCCTGCTAAATAATTATGAGGCTCTAGTAGTCTACTAACTGTTCCCTCAAACTTCTGCAATATATGTAGCCTGTATCATGACTTCCCCCACACAGTCTGTATCTGTCTCATGTAAAGCTGCAGTGCAGTATTTTTGTTGCAAAGCTTTTGCAGAGCCTCTGTATTTACATCTGTTAGAGTAACTTATCTGTGACATGTGCAGCATCCATTTGCAAGCACTATAGTAGCACTGCTCTGTTTGTATTAATTCTGTTCCTTTTTGATTTTAGTTGTGTGCCTGGTTGCTTACCACATATTTTTCATGCTGTTCGTCTGGTCATATTGGAAAACAATCTTTACACTACCAATGAATCCTTCAAAAGAAGTAAGATAAACTTAACTTTTGTTTCCAAAACAGCCTAATCAAATGCCTGATTTTGTACTATTTGAATAACTTAAGAGTCTGATCTCATGTAGTTTTACTGTGTGGAATAATACAGCTGGCAGTTGCAGCTTCTTAACAGGAGTAAGTCAGATTGCAAACTGTGTAATGACAAACACAAAAACAAAATAACACCTTCTCTAATTATTAAAGAGGGTTTTTTAAGAGATTTTTTTAAATTAGATACTATATATGATGTTAAGAATTTTAAAAAATATCTCCACTTGAAAATGAGTTATTTGAACTAGAAGCTTAGGTCTTTGCATGCAAATATAATATTTTTATGTGGGCAAAAAAATTTACTGTCCTGTGCTTGAGGCTGATATTGCCTGTCAGCATCTGTCTCTTGTCCTCTCAGTTAAACCTTCTTCCCCATCTCTTTTTGTATGAAAGAACTTGGGGGTTTTGATATAAGTGCACAGCAGGTAAGCTGATGCTTGGAAGCCACAGCTGGCTAAGCAGGAGGGGAGCAAGTATAGAACAGCTGCATGGAAAAGAAGTCTAAGCAAATATATAAATCT
>VWYK01145431.1:0-10433 GCA_013399775.1 Semnornis frantzii | reverse complement strand
AGAAATTGAAAAAGACAACTCCGTTTCTACTGGGAGTTGCTTAAGAAGCAGTGGGTTTGGGAAAACATTTTCCTTCAAATGCTTCAACAACTGAAATGTGGCAAAACCCAGGTATTTGATATACTTGGAAAACAGTGTTTCAGGAGAATCAGTACCAAGGCATAGAAGTGCAGAAATTGCTTTACTTTTTTAAATATATATGATTGTTTCTTTGTGTCATTTTAGGCATATTTATACATGCTTTTTGTTTTAAAATACTGAGCAAAGGACAAGCGTAGCACTGATTGCCATTCTGCCGTAAGAGCTTTCAGAAAGCTGAAGAAGCAGAAGAGATAGGAAACTGTTGGTTTGTGGGGTAATTCCTCCTTTCTGTTATCAAAGGAGGAAACTAAGGTAATGTGCAGTCCAAAGAGGGTTCTTGAATTTAAAAGGTGACTAAGAGTGGACAGTAACTTGGTAGCTGTCCTAGCCCTGTGCTTTCAGGCCACTTGATAGATGGTGACTGCTCTTTAGATGTCTTTTGATAATAGCCTCTCTCATAAGGTGCATGCTGAAGTTAATGAAATTATAAGTAATGAACTATTCCCAATTCACATACTGTGTGATGGCCTTTGTGGTAATTTTGATTCTGCAAAGAGAGTTTAGGTTGATGTTATGTGACTCCGTGGCAATGCCTTGCTGCTCTGTGGCAGTCAGAAAAGGACCTTATTAGAAAAGCAATATAAATGTTACATCTCAGTGTAAATGCTTTAGACCTGAAGGAGGTGTGCAGATATGTTGTTTCCACTTTACCTTACAAAAAGGGTAGAGGTGGAAGAGATACAAAGGAACTGATGAGGATTAACAAAATATAGAATGACTTCTGTGGAGAGAAGCACTGAGTAAGGAGCTATTACAGAAAAGTAGTGGGGAGCACTTGCTGGATCTTGGTAAGATTAAGAGCAATGAATGCAAAGCTAAAGAACTTTGTTTCAGTACAAGAAATCTAGGATGTCAGGTGGAAGTTAGTAGGCTTCAGAACAAAGCAAAGCAAATCTTTTGTCGCATGGATTGTTCTTCAGTCTTCTTACGGGATACCAGCAGTTTGAGTGCAGAAAATGTCCTGGGCATACTCAGTGGTTCATTATGGATTTCTTTCACAAATACATATTGCCTCTGGTTGAGGAAATTAAAAATAGGTAATGATTAGTAGAGCGTATTGATGAAGTATTGCTGCATGCCTACCTAGCCTGGTTCTTGGTTACAGGGCTGTAAATCGTTTCTGCTCCGTCTAGATAGATAGATAGATAGAGATAGATAGATAGATAGATTTTTTTTTCTTTTTTGTATCTACTCAAAGCCAGCATAAGGCAGTGCTGCTAGAAAGTCAGGCATGTGTTCCTCTCCTTTCCTTGGGTTTGGTAAAGGCATTCATGCAACTGCCAAAGGCAACTAGGTCAGGGAATTTATTCTAAAAAAAATGAGCCCAACCAGAAAAGAGTTCTGTAGAAAACAGTTTTTGTGGCTGATCTGAGTGGTTTATTGCAATCTTAAAATTCTATGGCCAGGTTTTGTGTATACATGAATTCTTAAAAGCAAGTTTAGAGGTTATTTTTTAAAAAACTATTATGTTAGTGGTGTTGGAATACTTAAGAGGTTTGGGATAAGAAAAAGTTTGGGCTTTTTTAGAATAAAACAAACCGAAGCATTAGTTTGAGCAGAGCTGATGGTATGTATCTCTTCCAGATGCTCATGGGTGTTTCTTTCCAATTATAAATGTTCAGAACTGGGTTGGAGATTTACTTCAAAATTGCTCTCATAATTTGAATATTAAATGTTTTTGTCTCCTGTGCTATTAAATTGGTTTTAGCATTAAATTATAAGCTTGAAAAAAAAAATCCTCTCTTAAGACTGTATGTATATTGGTATTTATTCCAAATGAATGCCATTTTGCTAGTAACTTTTGTTTGAGCAGATAGTTTATACCAAATAGACATTCCTTAGGCATCAATTTTGTGAGGGTTTCTTTTTATGAGTGTAGAATATAACTCTGAATATTCCTCTACTGTTACAAGTGGTGAACAATTTTATCTGATATTCCTTGTGATATTTTTATTTTAAATTTAATATTTACATTTCTGATTTTTACTCAGGTCTGCTTGTACAAATCACTGCTTGAAAAACTTCCATTACAAAGTTATCTAAAGACTTAAAAATGCCTCCACGACCATCATCCGGTGAACTATGGGGCATCCACTTGATGCCACCGAGGATCCTTGTGGAATGTCTTCTCCCAAATGGAATGATAGTGACTCTAGAATGCCTCCGTGAGGCCACCTTACTAACCATTAAACATGAACTCTTTAAAGAAGCAAGAAAATACCCTCTCTATCAGCTCCTTCAAGATGAATCTTCTTACATTTTTGTAAGTGTTACTCAAGAAGCAGAAAGAGAAGAATTTTTTGATGAAACACGGCGACTTTGTGACCTGCGACTATTTCAGCCTTTTCTAAAGGTCATTGAACCAGTAGGTAACAGAGAAGAAAAGATTCTTAATAGAGAAATAGGTGAGATGATCTTTATTTATACATAGCTAATCTGTTTAACTGCCTTCTCCTCTTCCAAACACGGAAGAAAGAATTGAGATAGGTGATATTTGTTACCTGTATTTCATAACTGCCAGGCGTGGCATTAAATGTCCAAAGAAGCCAAGTTTCATAAACTGTAAATGAACCTTTTTTGCTGTTATGAGTCACTCACATGTAAAGTCTTTGCTTTGTATGTATTTATATGTGTGTTAAAAAGATATTTTGTTTTCTTGATTCTTATTAGTAGGGTTTCATATTATGCGAGGCAAAGCCTGTTCTGTTGCTTTGGAATTCATTTTGTGTTGAAGTTTACAGAATTGTAAACTCGGGGTTTAATTGCAAACCTTATATCACATTTGTGATTGAACACATTTCAATACTGCTCTATCTTGCTTAGAATGTTACATATCAGAAATTACATGTTTTTCCTCCCACCCCCCTTTCTGACAAAAAGAATAGGGGAAAGGAAGCAAAAAGCCTTGATCTCCCTTTCAACCTTACTATTCTATGATTCTGTGTTGGAGAGGAAGAGGGGAGACAAATTGTTATGCATTGACTAATCTCTGAAGTAGTTTATCATTTTCCATTATCCATTGAGAAAGCTCAGGAAGACTAGTGTATATTTCAGCATCTAGGTTGAGTAAATTCAGGCAGTACAAGCATACCTATTCCCTTTTGGTAGCAAAGAGTTGTACATTGCAGTGGTAGAGTCTTGTCAACTGGAAATACTTGCTCTGGATTACTCCTAATTGTTAAATTTCATTGTTATGAATGCATCATAGGTACTTCTGCTTTGTAAATCTTAGCCAGCTCAAGATGTGGGGAGAACAGTAGTTGACTAACCATGCAACAGGACAATTGAAAGCTTCCCTTTGAACATTCATGCACAAATAATTATTTATCCAAGTAATCTCATTAAAGTAAGTGGAATTACATCTTGAGACAGAGGACCTGAGAAATAAACTCTGCTGCATAACTCTGTGCCAAAGAGTTCAATATCTCTTGGAATGCTTGTCACAGTTCTGGGCCGCTCAATTCTAGAGAGATGTTGAGGTACTTGAACATGTCCAGAGAAGGGCAATGAAGCTGATGAAGGGCCTGGAGCACAGCCCTATAAGGAGAGGCTGAGGGAGCTGGGATTGTTTAGCTTGGAAAAGAAGAGGCTCAGGGCAGACCTCATTGCTGTCTACAACTACCTGAAGGGAGGTTGTAGCCAGGTGGGGTTGGTTTCTTCTCCCACACAACGAGCAACAGAATGAGGAGGCACAGTCTCAAGTTGTGCCGGGGGAGGTCTAGGCTGGATATTAGGAGGAAATTCTTCACAGAGGGAGTGATTTGCATTGGAATGGGCTGCCCAGGGAGGTGGTGGAGTTGCTGTCCCTGAAGACTGGCCATGGTCTAGTTGATTGGATAGGGATGGGTGCTAGGTTGGACTGGATGAGCTTGAAGGCCTCTTCCAACCTGGTTGATTTTATGAATAGCACAGGTCTTTGTAAAATAATAAATTTTTTTTATGCTGCAGTTTCTATCTCATGCTGCTTCAATACTGCAGGTTTTGCTATTGGCATGCCCGTCTGCGAATTTGACATGGTTAAGGATCCAGAAGTACAAGACTTCAGAAGAAATATTCTCAATGTTTGTAAAGAAGCAGTGGATCTTCGAGATGCCAATGCACCACACAGTAGAGCATTGTATGTCTATCCTCCAAATGTAGAGTCTTCACCTGAGCTACCCAAACACATATACAATAAACTAGACAAAGGTAAGAGAAATATTCACAGTAGGAACATGGTTTTTCAGTGATTGAAATCAAAGAGCCCAACTGGTACCTGTGCTTAACATAGTGAATCACTGTTTTAGTACATTCTAGCAAAGTCTTGTACCTTAAGCTATTCAGAATAACTTTCTTTAATAGTGTAGATTCATAAGGAAGACAACATTTAAAATTACTTGGTTTTTTTGGTATCGCAATAAGTAGCTCTTGAAATAGAAGTTGATAAATAGAACTGTTGCAGTTTTGGTTTTGCTTAATGTGTAGAAACAGCTTGCTGTTTTCCTTTTCTCTGGTTCAGAAATTTGAAATTAAATGATGCTGAATCGCTGAATTATCTTGCGGTCCTCAAATACAAAACAGTTATTAGTGGTTTATTGAAGGCTAAATAGGCAGTAGTATTTTGTTAACAAAAATATTCTTAACCTCAAGGACTTTAAAAGTTTGAATTTGCACTGGAGTCAAAACTGAGCTCATGCGCTATTAAACCCTTTGGCATTTTGGGCTCTGAGTCTTCTCTACATCTTGTTTCAGTACTATTGCAAGTAGTTCTCAGTGCTGGAGGGATTTGAGTTATTTTGGGGCTTTTGGGGGGTATGTATGCTGTTTTGCTTGTTAGTTTTGAAGCAATTGAAAATGATAGGCCTAACATTGTTTTATGTTTATTCTAGGGCAAATTATAGTGGTGATATGGGTAATTGTCTCTCCTAACAACGATAAGCAGAAATACACCTTAAAAATCAACCACGACTGTGTGCCTGAGCAGGTTATTGCTGAAGCAATTAGGAAGAAAACACGAAGTATGTTGCTGTCAACTGAACAACTGAAACTTTGTGTCTTGGAGTACCAAGGCAAATATATTTTAAAAGTATGTGGCTGTGATGAGTACTTGCTAGAAAAATATCCACTGAGCCAGTATAAGGTGAGTAACATAGTGGATTTACTTTGAAATACACTGAAATAATCCAAATTTGTGACGGAGAAAAGTGATCAATGTGATGACCAGCTTGCTTTTTCATTCAATTAATCCAAAATATAGGATGTGTACTTGTTGCTGTGTGTGCTTCAAAACAGAAAGAGGGAGAGAAGATAATTTAAATGACAATTCAGATCACTAGTGTTATTTTCTTCTTTGAATGAAGAAGTTTATCTCTAGTGTTAAATCAGTGGTAAGTACTTTCAGAAATATCTTAGATTTCTGATGGTAAGAGATGACTTATGCTTGAATGGGCTCGATGTGGTACAGAAGGAAATTCAATCAGATGTTAAACTGAAGTTACTATTGCTACTCTGAGTCTTGCCTCTTCCTGCTTTTGAGGTGGAAAACAGCTAAACATTTATCTTGAAATTTTTTGTCTTACTAAAGGAGTGGTAAACTTAGAGCACCACATAAGTCACTGTTAAATCTTCATTGTGTCTGGCTGTCCTTCGTTGCCTGGGTTTTATAAGTGCTGTGCATGCGTAACAGAACTGCTGACAGAAGAGCATCTGAGCAGCCCTCTGGAGCAGACAACAGTGTTACCCTGTAGATTTCCTGACAGACTGCTGCTGCTTCCTCTTTGGGGAATGTATTGTAGTAATAAACAGTTTCCATTCCTTCGTCTAAAATCGTTGACAATTTGCCCTCCAGAGCAGTGGAGGAAAGAAGGGGGCTGGAGGATCCTGAATACTGGGAAAGGCAGCTCTGTTCTTTGGGAGCTGGGGAACAAGTGCAGGCATACATAAATAATTTTGCACAGTCATCTTGAGATCAAACACCAAACCTATTTGATCTAGCGTGGTTTCTTCAGAAGTGCCTCGTGTGCCTTTACTGTGCTGCTAAAAAAGCTTGCTAATTATACTCCAGGGCTGGACCTGTCTTAACAGATTGTGTGTTAGGGTACTCTTGCCAGACAGTGCTCTCAGCATTCAGTCCCAAATGGACACCATACAGACTTGCAGAGAGAGTCTGTCAGGATCAGTGCTGAGTGTAAGGCAGTAAGCAGAACTGAGCTGAAAATGATGTCTTGTCTTGTGCTCTCTGCCTGTGACTACAAGTATCAGTCACCTGTGCTAGGTCTGCACAGCAGCATGCTATGCAAAAGCAGCAGGGGTGCTCCCAGGAACTGCTTTCATCTGGAAGTGGTCTGTTTTATTTGTGCTACACTGTGCAGGAGATAAGGAGCACGATGAGAAACCTGATCTGTCGTTCTGTCCTCCTTCTGTTCAGCCGTTCACTGTTGTAGACGTTATTCATATCTCAAGTTCATATGGAGCCCTACTGTGCAAACCTACCCAGTAATGTGTTGGAAGTGTTGAATGTTATAACTATAGTAGCCTTCCAGTATCTGAAGGGGGCCTACAGGAAGGCTGGGGAGGGACTATTGACAAGGTCTTGTAATGACAGGACAAGGGGCAATGGGCTTGAACTGGCAGAGGGGAGATTTAGACTAGATGTTAGGAGGACGTTCTTTGCAGTGAGGGTGTTGAGACACTGGCACAGGTTGCCCGGGGAGGCTGTGAAGCACAGAATCACCCAATGTGATCAAAGATCATGTTGGGTGATTCTGTGCTCCACACCCTCCCTGGAGGTGTTCAAGGGCAGGTTGGTCGAGGCCTTGAGTGACCTGTGTTAGTGGGAGGTGTCCCTGCCTGTGGCGAGGGTTTGGAACTAGATGATCCTTGAGGTCACTTCAAACCTTACCATTCTATGATTCTATAATAAACACCATAAAGAGTATACCTAGAGGCCCAACGATTAGCTCTTTAAATATGCTCTTACTTTTATAATTATCTGACTATTTTTAGATATAGATTTCCAGGAGTATGCACTTAGAAAACATAAGTGAATTTTGGTTTTGTTTTCATGCAGTATATACGAAGCTGTATTATGCTTGGTCGCATGCCCAACCTGATGCTCATGGCGAAGGAAAGCCTGTATACCCAGCTACCACTGGATACCTTTACCATGCCATCGTATTCCAGGCGTATCTCTACGGCTACCCCCTACATGAATGGAGAAGCTACAGCCAAATCTCTCTGGACTATAAGTAGTGCTCTCAGAATACGAATCCTCTGTGCAACATATGTAAATGTGAACATTAGAGACATAGACAAGGTAATGCAAATGCTATATGGCATTGATGATGGTTTCCAGCAGCTCGTGTTTTCCCTCCTGAGTTTTCTGTGTTTACACTGAAAAAGTAGTGTTACTTAACACATTAGAAAACTAAACCACTGTTACTTCAGTGCAAGGACCCGGTTCTAAAAAATGCAGATCTATTTTGGCATCTGAAAAACTTTTATGTACTACTTAAAAGGCACAGGTTGTGGTATTTAGATAAATGTGCTGTCTGATAGGAACAGAACTTGGTTTGCATAATTCTCTTGAGGTTAACATAATGGATAGAAGAACAAACCCCATCTTGTTGTTTATTTTCTAAATAATAGTTATATCTAACTGTGCATTACAGTAGTAGAGAATACTTTTGATGAGGGGATGCCAGGTAGTGTGCTGGTATCTTTGTTTTTAATAAAAGATATGGAAAGATCAAAGAGAAAAGGAAGGTAGGCTACAGTCCTATTGAAGGCATACTACAAACCTGGCTCTCTTTCTCAGAATTAGTTTGGTCTTTTCTTTCACTTTAGCTTGATGCAGGAAGAATTGAAAATAAATTTCAGGTTTCTTTGAAGTTCATTTCAAGGTTGTTATTTTGAAGAACTAGTTTGTCAGTTAATGAGGAAGAAGATGGAAACATTTTTTTCCAGAAGAGTAAGCTTATAGTCCCTGGTTCAAAACTGGCAGAGCATGGATGAATTTGGCTTGTGGGCCGGGTGGAGCTGTTTGATTTGCAATTTGGTTTTGTGTTTTACTTGATGGAAATTCAAAGTTAATGTTGTTAATAGTTAACAATGTCTGTTGATGGCAGTGAAGAATATTGTTTATAATAACACTTAAAAGATAGTACTAATATTACCATTCTTTTCAGATCTATGTCAGAACAGGTATCTACCATGGAGGGGAGCCTTTGTGTGACAATGTGAATACTCAAAGGGTACCTTGTTCTAATCCAAGGTAAGCCAAGTACCTGAGCAAATATGGAGAACTTGACTTCCAGGGTATCATAAATTATAGCACTGAAGGAATAAAGGCTCAACTTAGCCATTATTCAAATAGAACTCCTTGCTGGCAATTCCTTGCCTTAAGTTTTGTAAAAATGATTTTACAAAACTTCAGAATAGAATTAACTTGTTTTCTATACTTCAAAATAGAATTAAAATACTTATTTGAATTAATTTGTCTTGTATCTAACAGTACAGTTTCTTTACTGAACAGGTCTGGTTTATATGTGTGTTTACAGTTGCCTCAAACTACACACTGACACATTAATGCTGTCAAATCAGCACAGCTGTAGATGGCTGAGCTCTAGCTTTGACTCCAACACTTCTTACAATTTCAGGTTCAGATTTTACTTTCAGCATGAGGCAACATGATGTTACTTAACCTCAAAATTTGCTCTGGTGAGGTTACACAGTGTGTTCTAAAGCAGAACCACCGACTCTGGAGAGCTAACATAGAAGTGACTGCCAGATCTGAGCCATTTATTTTCAGGAGATTTGGCCTACCATCAGTATTATCTGGAATAATCACATGAACTTAAAAGTGCAAAAAGAAGTTTTATATGAGCATATATCAACATTGAGAATGAGTATCTAAAAGATGTTCCTGTAACTCACGAATGAGGTTGTTCAGCATCTGCTAGGATTAAATACAAAGTATGTGTTCAGAAGTATTTTCTGACAGGCATTTCGTGTCCTCATAATGCATTTTGAAACTTAGGAAATAGAGACAAAAATATGAATAGATTCTATAATTACAGGGCCTAATAAATTTATGTAGTTGTTGAAAAATAACCTCTCCTTCTGAGTTGCCCAAATGTAGCTATTCTGGAACTGATAGTTGGTACTACATTGCAGGCCATGTCCTCTATCACCTGGTACTGGTTTAGAGACAAAATCTCCTTGGAAAGGTGATGAAGGACATGACTTGCAAACTTGGGTATAATCACACATGTCTATATTATATGAAATGAACTTATAAGAACAGTGGGTTAAAGATTATATGGCAATTCTTCATACTTAGAGAAGTGCTTGGACAGATATTTCTTTGTAAAACTTTGCTTCTACAAGCTACAGACACTGAAAATTAATGCTGTTTTTGGAAGCTGCTGCTTCTCCCGATTGAGAAAACTCAGCGTGGCAATCCACTTAGGAAAACAAACTGTGTTCAGAAATTCCTCTCCAAAAGCACAGCTCTGCTGATTGTGAGATAAAGACTACTTGGAGACGTTAATGCAAACAGAATATGTATTCCTGTAAAGCCAATCTGTGCTCTTATTACTGTGGTAAATAGAATATCTGAGTTAAAAATACTGCTTTGGATTTCTGTGTTCTATTTCTGTTTTATGGTCCTATCTTGAAGTTGTATCTATTTTTTAGCAGTTCAAATTCAGTTGAGTTCTGAAAGCTATGCTACACTTTTTTCCCACTTGATTTTTTCCTCTGAAGGGAAAAATATTTCACAAACTAAACCTTACATTGGTGTAGCATATATGTGAATCCATTTTCTTTAGATCATGCCTATGGTGACAGCAGTAGTCAGTAGGAGTGAAAGTGAGTGAACCTATTGGTAAGTTTGCAGGAATTGAACCTAGCCTGACTTTTTAAACAGTGTTTGTACTTCAAGGCTAATTGGGGAAGTCTGCATTCCTCAA
The DNA here is from genome assembly GCA_013399775.1 of Semnornis frantzii. NCBI lineage: Eukaryota > Metazoa > Chordata > Aves > Piciformes > Ramphastidae > Semnornis > Semnornis frantzii. Next base: position 342 of record VWYK01145431.1, on the reverse strand, counting down.
AGGAGTAGATGTAGGCGAATGCATGTAGGAACACTTCTTCAGTAAGAAAGTGTTGCTGATGCACACATGCAGGCCAAGTAGGAACATAAGAAAACGCACTTGTCTCTATGCTCTCCTTTAATGTGGTTTGATTCTGCTTTTTAAACCTTATAGGTGGAACGAATGGCTGTTGTATGACATGTACATTCCTGATCTGCCACGTGCTGCTCGCCTCTGCCTTTCCATTTGCTCTGTGAAGGGCCGGAAGGGTGCTAAGGAGGTAAAATACTTCATGACTTTTACAAGCTAGCGACCAAAATCTACTTCATGGAAGCATGGGAAAGTACTTGGTAAATGCTGTCT
>VWYK01145221.1:0-10444 GCA_013399775.1 Semnornis frantzii | reverse complement strand
AAAAAGTCAGGCATTAATATATGCTAGTATTAGCTAATACCATGAAAAGTGCATAAGGAAAATGTTGTGAAACTAGCAAACCTTATGGAATTTAAGATTAAATCAATGGGTTTGAGAAACTAGCCAATTACCACTAGAAAAAACACTTTGCCTGGAAAAATAAATGGGATAAAATTTTTTACAACTGCTGTATTTATCCAGATCTCAGTGCTGCCAAGACTTCATCCCAGACTTGCTGTAGGAAAACACCACTGTTTTGACCAGTTGAAATTCCCGAGTTGGAAAAGCCTGAGGTTTGCAGTTTTCACACTGTTTCCTGTTGCCTATTGATAGTTTCTGAGTTGCCCATAATACCAGTGTCATTTCCAAAGACTTGTATAGCACGTGAGTGCATCTGCCCTGCACACTATAGTGTTAAGTTAGCTCTAAAAGAACTAGCTTGAGGATGAGAGGCAATCCAGACTTATTAGCATGATGCTCTACCCATGCTAATTTATTGTGCTAATATAGCTGCACCACTTCTAGGTATCCCTGAACAACACAGTGTTGTGAGATCCGGATCTGCCAAGAAGACAGATGTGTCAGTAGGTTGAATGAGGAAGGTCTGAGACTAACAGGTTGGTTGGTAATGTGAGGTACACCGAAGGAGGCTATTACTTTGTGCTGCTTTAACGCCTTCTAATTTTTTTAATTAAAGCTCGGTTACAATATCCTGTAGGGAAAAATCCCTTGCTGGCAAAAAGAGCAGGCCAAAAAACCTCACAAGCTCTTTCCTGGCATTAACGGCTATTACTATAAGTAGCAGTCCAGCCCAAACTTGTAGAAGAATAAAGCTACCACACTCCTACCACAAAGACTGATGTTCTTTGCCAGTAATTGCTGTTTTTCCATATACAAAGACCAGATCATCTACTTTCTACTTCTTTTAGATTAAGGGAAAACAGCAATGAGAAGTTGGGGGAGAAAGAATTAAAATAAAATTCAAGGTCTCAAAGAGGGATCGTCGTGAGTTCAATTCCACAACAGGCTGGAGCAGGCAAGAGGAAAGTGGCTGCTGCCTCTGCACACACACAGAATTTCTTTGAAATTCCACTTGTTGCTGGCAGACTCAAACGTTTCCAGGGCTCCCAGTCACTTGGCTGCACTGGTATCAAATCTCACAATGGTCGAAGTCTGGTAAGGTTGAAAATGTCTTTGTGCTGGGGAGCAAGACAAGCACCCAGCTATGTGAAGGTGCTATGCAAAGGTGTAGCATTGCTGGTATTTGATCCTCAGACCACCAGCAATACTGATACCATCAGTGCTATCTCCATGAGCACCCTCTGATACAGTTAGGTCTGAACTTCCCCACCTCCCCATGTGCTATCTCATGTTGCACACAAAAGAGTGAATCGTATGGGGAGGAAAACACACGTCTTATTAATTCCGTGTTTGTACTGTCTCAGTGATGGTCTGCAGCCAGATCCTGTCAGTGTTACTGTAATGCAGCACTAATAACAACAAACCAGAGAAATAATGCATTCATGGCAAAACTTTTGCTGGAGTTAGTCAGGAGGTGAGCTGCCCCAGTGAAGGCAGCACATCAAGTCTGTCTGCAGCTGCCTTCTCACCTCACTGGAGGGTGACAGCAGTGCTGCAAGAAAGCAATTGATCTGCAGGGCTCAATGCAAGGACAACCTGATTTATGGTTATTTAGCTGTACTAGATAAAAGAGCTGTGGCCTTTTCCTTTCAGCATAGGTGTGGTCATCACTTAATTATCCCAGAAAAAAATGAAAAGCATTAAAACCTTAGGAAATTCTTTGAGTGTAAAAGTGTTAGGTAGCTAAAACTACCTGCTAAAAATTAACTTTACTTTCTCTGAGGCTCTGCTCTTGTTTCCATCCCAGACGCACGTACGCTCTGGCACACACAGACAAATACATGCACGCAAATTCCAAACAAATACATTCACCTTGAGAGCATTATTGACTATTCAGTATGGTCGTATTGCTTAAGTTAAAAACCCTCCAAAGAAAAGAGTTTGCAGAATTCTGTCAGCCAGAGATCTATTACTCATGCTCAACCATCTGGTATTTAATGAGAATATGACAAGCTGATTGTTTTTTGGTTTTTTTTTTTTTCACATGGCAAATTGAAAAATGTGACTTTTTGATCTGTATTTTAATTACACCCCCTCTGATCTCTCTCCCTTGCACTTTCTTAGCCGTATGGATTTGGAGAGCAAAGACACTCTGATTTTCACTATTAGTCCTGACTCTCAAATGGCTTAAAAAAAAAATTAAAAAGAAAAAAAATTCTTTACATTTCTCTGATTCACCTGTGATCTGCAAGATTTAAAAAAAAAATAAAAACCCTTTTCCTCCCATCTTCCAATGAGGGGTGAGACTGCTTGGCTTTGCAACCACCCCTAGTCCACTGCAGTTCCCTGGCATCCTGCTTTTTCCATGTCATTGCAGCTGTCATGGAAAAGGAGTTATTTCACTTTGCATTTCATGTTGCAGGCATTGCTGTTATTGAATAAGCTCATAGTTTTGCCTGAATGCTGAAAACATAATAACACCCAGCAGAACACTTTTGCCACCAAAAGAGGGGAGGATTTCACAAGCATTAGAAATTAGGATTTTTGTCAGGCTGACCTTGCTCAGTTCATGACAGGTTGCTGCCTGCTTAGTCAGGCCTTATGCCTATAGCTGCAGCTAAATCAGACTGTATATGAAAGCATGACTTTAAAGGGATTGGACCAAATCACATGACACATTTTTGTCCAAGTTCCACTATCATGTGACAATCTACAGTAGATTTATGAAATTAAGCACAGATGGCTACTTTGTTTTTGTTCTTTGAACTGACAGCTGCTGGGGTAAAAATAAATTAAATTAAATTTCATATAAGTCAGACTTTCAGATTTATTTTTTTTGGGGGGGGTGTAAATAATCTTTAAGGCTCCCTGTCCCATGAACACACACGCACATACATTTTAATGTTTTACTGGTTCTTATCTCTCACCCCATGCTCCTGGCTTACTCCCAGGACCCTTTGCCTTCCTCCTCATCTGAGCATACACCACCCAAGGGACATTGGTCATACAACCCTTATCCTGAACAGATACTGAGCGATGGTGAGAACAAAACTGTGTTGAGTCTGGTCAGTGGGCATAGTTGAAGACATTTCCCATCAGGAAACTCAGGTAAAAGAGGGGAAAACCCCATGAACTCTACTTCCTGAAAGCCTGTGGGAGAGTATTCCTAAGCCCTAAGGAACTGTTAGCTCTGAAAGGCTGCATCTGCCAAGAAAAGTGGAAGGGTTGTTATTAACTGAGCTGCTAATAATATGATATGTAGGAAAAAATGAAGGAAGTCATTTCTAGGTAAGAAAAGCAATGGCAGGTGTGTAAAAGAAAATGAGCTGACTTTTTAAGAAAATAATGTCTCAGGATTAGCCAAAGGGTTCTCCTGTATTCACGAATCTCCATGGAGCACTTTAAAGTCTTCTGTGTTTGTATCACTTAAAGTGCTGCTATTTTAGATCAGTGTAAATAAGTCATGTGTGCCATCAGCCTTGTACAAGTGCTTTCTGCTGCTTAATAATACATGTGCTTGTCCATTATAGGGGCTACACGGGTATGTGTTGGGATCTAGAGGCAATCGTGCAAAGTTCCTGTCTTTGGCATGGCTGCTTAATGCTTTGAGTGAGGGCATAGGGTATATACATGTGACGACCTAGAGCAGGGCAGAGGCTAAACCTAGCTCTGATCACAGTCCCTAGTAAATAATTCATACGAATCATACCATGGTATAATTTCTTTCCTCCTCAGATATGCTAACAATACAGTGCTAGTACTTTTCATTTTATTTGTACACAGATATCAGTTTGAGGTAGCAGGGTGGTTAATTGACCACAGAAGAATTCTGTTATTTCATTTGCATTTCAGCAGTTTGCTAGGATTTGGTGTATGTTTGGGAATTACTATGTCTCAGGTTCTGTCACAGAGGTGTTTGTCAGAAATGATACTGTTCAGATGCAGCATCCTACAGGACACAGCAAGCAGAGTATCTCAGGCCTGATATTCCCTTTGAATACACATAGATTCTGAGCTCCCGTTTCAGCTGTGGTTTGAGCACCCAACAAATCCCTGCTCCTGTTAAAGCTATTCAAATGATTGGCCTCAAGTGGGAGCAGGATATTCTGAAGCTGAGATCCCCACTGACTCAATATTCATGGTTTCTGTATTGTTCACTCTCTTTTCTGTCCCTGCTCTCTCTGGGTCTCTTTTTCCGTTTATATAATGGATTTGTCAGTATGAGGGCTCTCATTATGTGCTTATCCAGAAATTAGCACAACAGGATCCACTTCTCCATGGCCCTCTAGGCAGGACAGCAGCAAACACAATTAGTTTCACTAAGGGTCTAAATTGCACAATAGTGTCATGGAGTAGTCTGAGTGCAGGACAGGGACTGTGAACCTTCTAGATCTCAATCATTTCACCATTTTGTACAGTTACAGTGAAATGTATAATTGGTGGTGTAAAAATAGGCTTGTTCATATTGCATAATTACTGAGTGAGTGCTGAAAAAGCACCCGGGTGTTGGGAACTGTGAAGCCTTCTTAGGAACCTGCTGTGCTATGTGTTCTTCAATCCTTCTACTTGTTGCTACATCCAGCCAGGTAGCCATCGCTTTGAATTAGAAGTAGGTTTTTGCATTCTGATCCAATTGCTTTACCTTGGAGTTTGAGGGGAGAAAAATGGCTTAAGTGCCTGTTTTTCCTGATGGGCATCTGGGAGAGTTAACCAGGTGATATTTGCAAAGGATTTTGCCTTGTAGTCCTGTGACTTGTCTCCCAGAGAAGTCAATTCATATTAGCCATTCCTCCAATAGAAGGAAAATGAAACCAATAAAAGAGCAAACTATCATACTGGAAAAGCCAAATCTCTGTCTGACTTGCTGGGAGGGAGATGCCAAAATACCTTTACAAATCTGTGCCTCAGTACCAGTGTCAGGTTTGCAAGGTGTAAACACTGTGCTTCTGAGAAAAAAACGAAGAGGGTTTGTCTAGTGAAAGGCTTACCCAATTACACCTCTAAAGACCTCTGCAGGCTACTGAAAATGAGCACAATGTCTGTGGAATTAATAGCTGAAGAGTAGTTTGGTAAAAGAAACTAGTAAAAAGGAAAAAAAAAAAAGTAAAAATTGGTTCCTTTTCTTTCCCTTTCAAATGCTACATATCTGATTTCTTTGACAGAAAAATAAGTATATGCGTGTATCTATAGAGTGAGTTCTAAGGAGAGGTTTAGAAACAAGACTTTTGATAAAAAACAAAAGCACGTCTGTTAATAAGCATGCATTCATGTTGAAAAAGCCCCGTAACAGTGTTTCATGTGCATATGTGGGAGTGAGGGATTGCAAGAACAAGTGGTGGCTGGTTGCCTGGGTTTATCAAAGCCCAGTAGGGCAGGATCACCTCTTTGTCTTAGCTATGCTGAGAGTCATCAATCTCTCCTGTTCCTTCCAGAGCTGTGAAAATGTCAAGAGAGAAACTACTCCTCCTCTGAAAAAAAAAAAAAAAATTAAAAAAAAAAAACAAAACCAAAATAAAAAAACCCCAAACCAAGTGCCAGAAAGTCCCAGCTCCAGGGGAACATCAACTGTGCCCCATGGCTCAGCAGGGCCTGGGGGAGCACAGCTGTCTGGGTTTGCTGGCTCTGCAGGGCACAGGGGATGGGCAGAGCTCCTGGCTAGTGGGATCCCACAGCCTTGTGGCTATGCTACCCCCAGGGCTCACAGCCTTCTGCAAAGCAAGTACAGGCAGGCTTGGCCTAGGCACGATGAGAAGGGGGACTTTGTTGCCCTTGAGCAGGGGCTGGCCAGATTTCCATGCCCTAACAGGGCAGTGCTGGAGGCAGTTTTGCTTTATGCTTGGGCTTGCACCTGAAACCACAGCTCCCAAACAGCCTCAAGCTTTGCGTGCACCCTGCTCCTCAGGGTTCCTGCCCCTTGATCTCCTTCCCATCACCTCAACCATACAATTGCAGACCCCTTTTTTACAGGGCAACCCCCAACCTGTCTACCCTACTTCTCCATCTTCCAAACAAAGCTCTGCTGAGGGAAGGCACTGTGGAACTCCGGCTCCCTGACTACTCCAGCGGTCATGGTGACCTCAAGGAGTTACAAGCCACCTCAACTAGAGCAGAAGAAAAACTGCCCTTGCCACCTGCTGGGGATCAGTGTCCTGTGGAGACCCATAGGTGACTGCTCTGTTCTGTCCACAGAAAGGAACCATCTGTTAGATGCTGCGATGGGATGCAAACGGGGCAGAGGGAGAGGAATGCAGACAGGGGAGTGAGGGTGGCTGGAGGAGCAGAGAGGCAGCCGGAGGGTGGCTGAGGGCAGGAGGAGAGAGGAAAGGCTGGAGGACAGGGAGGAGAGTAGAAAGGATGATGAGGTGTGGGATGACATGGGAGATGTAATCTAAGGCAGAGCTGTCCAGAGCCTCCAGGCTGGGAACCAGGTGACTGAACATGATCTAGGGGAAGCAGATGCCTTCACAGCACCTGCAGCACAACCCCCACTCAGAAGTAAGAGAGCTCATTAGCTTGCTGGCAAAGCCTTCTGAATCAACACAACCCACCTGTGAAAGGCTGAACACCAAAGGAGACGTTTACACAAGCAGTGCTCCATACAGAGCCATTGACAAACCAGAATCAGAGACTTTCTCTCCTTTCTTACCTTACATGATGCAGAAACAGTGTAGGGGAGGTTTATGCTGCTGCTTTCCTTAGCAGAACCAAAGCTCTGAAATGGTGGCTGGAAGGACGCTAGTCCCTTGCTTTGTGATGGTTTACAAAGGCATCCCTCCAGCTCTGCAACCCTCTTCTCATCTCCAGGCAGGGGCTGTGGGCAGAACAGTATTTTCTCAAGCATGCTTAGCCAGACTTGAATATTTCTTTGTCCTCCATCATTTTATTGCTAAATGTTTTCTACCACAAATATCCAGCCTAGGAAGTGATTTAATGAGGAAACAGCCAAGATGAGAATCTGAACAGGGTAGAAACCCAGGATTAAGCACAAGATTTGCTTCATCTTGATAGTGTCACTGGGCTTATAATTACAATTTTCTTCTGATTGCAAAGATGACTTTTTAAGTCCCATGAGCTCAAGGCTGCATATACCATGGAACAACACATATATCTGAGAAATAGACACTATCCTATTCCTGTCAACAAAATACCATTGATGGTGGCAACAATTCACTGTTTAATTGTTCAGGTCATGTTTTTTCTTTGCTGCTGCAGGGCATCATGGTAGACACTGTTGGTAGCCTTTTCAGTGTGGTGTTGGCTTTGCCAGGAGAACTCATGGCCCTCAAATATTTAGATTTATGAGAGATTGTGTTTAAGGCACAAAGGAAAAGGAGATTCCTCCATCTCTGTAAATTCTACTTCTTAAAATTCCAAAATCTGACATTACTCCTATGTCACCTACTTTGCTGAGATCCATTCCTCTCCACGGAAGTAGCCAACAGCCTGCAGCACTTCCCTGTACAAGTACTGATGGTGTAGTTTAGGAAGAAACAGAAAGTATTTACAAAGTAAACATAAAGTTTCTACAATGTCAAATGAGGAGCAAGATGGCTTTAATTAATCTCTTGAGGTACATCCTACACTAAAGTATGAGGCTATGGCAAACTTTCTTCCCAACGGACACTGTTAGACCTGCCCCTGCTGTGCCCAACATGGCCCATCAATTCAAAGGATCTCATCTTTGGGAAAAAGATCTGGATCACGATACTACCTTCATTATTTCCAGGGAGAGCAGGCAGGGAGCCACTATGAGGGGCAAATCAATAACTGCCTCACCACATAAGTAGAGGTAGTAGAGGTAATCTTGGTGGGAGGTCAACAACAGCCAGGACTGTCCTACACCCCTTCTCCCTGCCCTTGTGCATGCTTTTGGGTTCCTCTGTTAGTCCCTGTTTCCTCTCCTTGTGCCAACCACTCCCAAGCAGGCAGGGGAATAGGTCAACCTAGTTTCCTAGAATAGAGATATATACTCTTCTGCACTGTGACTAGCTGCTGCCACCTTTGGGAGTTGTTATCCTCCCATAACAGGAAAAATACAGTGAAGGGAAGAGGGCTCACATTCAACACAGGTTTAGGAAAGATCTATCTTCTAGTCCAGGGGAGCAGAACATAAGCCCCACTGTCTCCAGTGGTGACCTCAGGTCAAAACCTGTAATCTATTATCACAGATTTCATTGTCTTCAACAGCTACTGATAAGCTATTAAAAGCTATTTCAAGTAAATCAAACTGAAAAAATAGCCCTAGATTGGCTCATGGCTTCAATATACATTAAGAATTTATGCCTGCCATCCCAAAGTTTGTAGTAAGAGATGTTTCTTGGTGACCTGGGAGTAGGTATGTAAATAGTGAATTAGCAAAATGTCCGGATGATAAAGAATTTTTTAGGTTACTCAAGACTATGGGGAGCTACAACATGTTCCAGAAAGACTTGACCAGACAGCATGATGGAAGATAAAATTCAGTGTAGACATGTGCAAGCTAATGCACACTGCAGGAAATAATTCAAGCTTTCATACATGCCAAGGGACTGTGAATTAGTGATGAGAGGCATTATGGTGGACACACAATGCCTTCAGTGATGCTGGCTGCTCGAAGTATAGCCTGGGTCAGAGAACAAATGGGGGGAAATTCAGATATCTTAACCTAAGTGGACTGGTACTACATTGGAGAAGCCTTCTAGGTCAGGCTGGAACATAATTTAAAGCTACCTGGGAAGGAAGCAGCTCTGGAATCAATTCTCTCTATGCCTCAGCCAAGTTTTCCAGGGCTCACGTTTAACATATCAATAAGGTCAGGATTAGCTGTCAAGCCTTGTAAAAGATCTGGACTTCACTGAATTCTTTATCCATCCATGAAGTCCTTGAAAAGTGATAGATATCTTGACAAAGGCTCAGATGTATCAATTAGATTCCTATGAGCTGGAATTAGAAAAGGTGTCCCACATACATGCATAGATTGCACAAATGGTATTTGGGGGTAGTTTCAACAACGTGAGTTCCCTGGGCTTTGCTGTGAATGAGCTGAATGCACCTTCAACACAAGTACTGTTGCTGTACCACCAAAACCAAATCCCCCTTTCAATGTGGGGTGGGAAGTAGAAGACCCTTTTTTCCCCCCCTTTAAGATAAGGGGCATACAAGAATGTCTGAGAATGAAAGCCTTGTAAATGAATTTGTATTATAATTCCTGCAACGCCTTTGTATATAAGTGGTAGTTAAGTACATAATTTATGAAAGATGGTGTATGTGAACTGACTGGAGTCTTAAACCCCCTCAAACACACTCACTCAAGCATGATGTGTAGAGCGCTAACACTCTCAGGCAGTGTGCAGATTGCAATAGTAACAAAAAAAAATCACTCTAATACTGTGTGTTACAATAATAAATGCAGGAATTAGAGGTTCTTACCTCTCTCTGTAAATAAATTATGCATATGTACTTTTAAATTAACCAAATTAAATGATTAAAGACACTCCAGTCCTTCATAAATTTGTCTTGGGAGTAAGGAATGCAGCATACAAGCGGAGGTCTCTGGTTCCTCTGAGCCTCACTGCTTTATTTCAAGCAATCTTAGATGCATTTCCCTTTCCTCCCAGCTCTGCAAGGATAGAAGGTGTTTTATTTTCCCTTCAGCTAATTATTTTCAAATAGATGCAAGTGTTGAGATTAGAAGCACCATGTTTGTTTGCATCCCCTTGGAGGGGTGTTGCTAGTTCTGGAGAAGTACTGCATGGCTCCTTAGAAGTCAGTCTGCCCACATCCAACTGCCTCTGGATTTAACCAAGGGAGTCAAATACGTACAGCTTTTCAGGACTGGCATGGCAGTGGATGACATTCCTGAAATACAAGTCTTATGGTGCCTTCTGTACATGAAGTACCACTGTGCTGCTTTGTCAGTGAAGACATGATTTGTTGTGGTACATTGCACCATGGTACATGGTATCATGATTCACGCTTGGCTACAGATGTTGTTGCCCATTTTAACGTAGGAGGTGGTTTAAGCCATAGGTCAACAGAATCCTTTGTTAATCATTTCATGCAATGGCACTGTAGCCTTAAGCCTGAGCTCACCAAGCTGAAGAAGAAACTGCAGAGATTTGAAGAACGTTTCTTTCCCAGTATTACCAGTGCTGTCCCACTGCCATATTACCAAACAGGGTTTGCCATCCTAGATACCAAATTAGCTCCCTTCAGGAAATCTCTGGTTAGTATCTGTTACTTTTGATCCTTTGATCCTGTAAGATGTTGTTTAAGCTTTTCTTAATGAGCTCGAGTAACTTGGTTGCTAGACAGATCAGGTATTTACAAGTGTAAAAACCTCCCAAGGCTATTGAAGAGGTCTATGGAGACCTGCACACTTAAA
>VWYK01144652.1:0-10068 GCA_013399775.1 Semnornis frantzii | reverse complement strand
TTCTCATCTAGTTGATGTAGGTGAGTATTTGGCATTTCTCAGGAACGTGGTCATTTTTTATTCTGGTACTTCAGGAATATAGGTTTGCCAAGCAGTACCCTGGCAATAGAAATGCAGACCCTGCTTGTTACCCTCTGACTAATTTGTGGTCTTTTTGACTGAATTCAATGGTGTTAAAGAACACTGTGTATAGAGTAGGGACCAAGTACAGTGAACTCAGTGGTAATGGAATTCGATCTGAAGTGCTTGATTGTATTTTAGTCCTTTCAGAGCCGCTACTCAGTTCCCAAAGTCCTACTGTATAGTAGGCACACACCTTGCATGTTGTAACATTTTGGGATCGTCAGATCCATTTAAAATATAGAGCTGCAGTGCTGACCACAACTTTTCTTTCTGTAGCAGCTTGTCTGGAGCTGACAGAAAAAAAATTATTGCAGATCTCAGAAGTGTAGAAGAAATGTTGTAGGGTCGCTTCTTACATAACTGCAAGTACTTCTTTTTAAAGCTGGGAGTATGGTATAATGGTGCACAAAGCAGTGCCACACACAATCATTGTTACAGCAGAAGGAAAATTATGTATATAGAGTAATTAACCCTCAAAATAATGAAAAAGCCTAATTAGTTAGATGTCTATCACACATGCTAAACTCAGCGTTCTAGGAGAAGATTTGAATTGGTATTTGCGTAATTAAATGGAACAAAAGTAACTTTCATCTAAAAGATAGCTATGTCTCTTAGAAAATTATTTTGCTCTGCAGTTGTCAAAGCAAGTGATTTATTTTTTTTTCCCCCCCCTAAAGTTTACACTTCAAACAGTTTAAGTAAAACTTAATGTGTTGCATGAGTAGTATGATGCTGCATCTTGAGTAAGCAGATCTCCTTCACTGATACATATTTTCACCAATAGGAGTTTCTAATATAATTGCAAAATATGGATATAAATCAAACTTAAGAAAAGGTGAAGTTTTTTCCTTCATAAAATCTGCAGATAACATTTACTAAAGCACATTGTTCCTATTTTGTTTCCTTGCAGAGCTGTGATAGGTAACAGTTTTTACTTAGAAAATTCCATTAGAATCTGATGATGTGAAATTGAACTCTTAAAAACTGCATGGTAATCTTATCTACAGTTTCAGAGACTTTAATTTGGATAGCCAGTCTTGCACGATGGTTCTTTCCACTGGGATTCTTGACATCTTTCATCCTTTCTCAGCTATTTCCTACCACCCTTGCTATGTGCAAGAACTATTCTCTTCTAAGGGAAGGCAAAAAAAGAAGTGTGCGTAAACTTAGTATTACTTAACAAAAACAGTCTTCTTGACTTTGTTGTAACTGATGTAACCTTTCCCATTCCAGCTATGCCTTCTCCAGAGGCATGTGTGGGTCTTTGAAGAAGGAAAGGGGAATAGTGCAGTATATTTTGTCACATTTATTCAGTTCCTTTGTTTTATCTTTTTGTGGTGACAGACTGACTGTAGTATGGGTAGTCCAACTAGCGATGGACTATTAGTTTGAACAGTGAGGGCTAGCAATGTGTTTTTTGGCAAAAAAGGTGTCAGTCTACCTCTAATAAATTACTGCATATTTTGGCAGACTTCAGTTCTTGCTCATGCACACAGTGCCTTAGCATCTGTGCTGTAGGCACATAACAAATATTTTATAATCCCTAAGGGATTCTACTCCTTTTTTGTGTTTTCTTGATTTACCTTTTGTTGCTGCTGCTACAAGACAGACAAACTGGCACCTTAGCTAGCACCAGTAACACTGTTTGCAAAAAAAAAAAAAAACAACAAAAAAACCCACCCCTCATTTTAATGGCTGTTGTAATCTTACACAAGATTACAAATAAAAATTAAGCTGTGTATATATGAACACCTCTTACAAGTTGCTAGCAGCTTGGGAATGAAAACTGAACATCAAGCAGAAGAAATCCAGGAGGATGTGTGTGCCGCATGTGTTTTAGAATTTTTTGTTATTCTTCATCAAATATACTTTGCAGGAATGCATTCTCTTCTCACTCCTTTTCTAATGGACTGGATATGAAACTACGTAGTGAGGACTGAAGTTTAATTTTAAATACACTTAGAAATACATTGAGTGGAATAAATAAAACAGGCAAAAGATTAGGCAGCTGAAATGTACCTGGCAGAATAACACAAAGATTGTAGTCTGTAAATAAACACTGATTTTTGTAATTACACAGAATTCAGCTGTGAAACATTATGGCTGTACTTTAAGATTGTATTTTCACATTTACTTTCTGAGATGGTGAATTAATTTACTTGAGCAGGAATTGTATGTATGAAGAGTAAAATGACATCATTCTCAGCAGTACCCCTTGCTTTCTCAAAAGCATAGCAGTTACTTGAAGTAAATCTCCATATGTAAATGTTAATATTGACTTAAAAAATTTAGTTGCTGCTGTACTATTTTCCAAGTGCAAGGAATGAGGTTAGAGAACTAGGTAAATGCTACATTAGTCAGGTGTTAATTAAGACCCTGACAGAAAGTATTATCTGGTGCCTTAAACACCTCTAAAACTGTGGAAAGGTAGATTGGAAACTGCATCTGCATTAGAATGATTGCATATTTAGCACTAAATTTTAGGTGTAGTAACTGTAGCCATTACAGTAAGAGTAAGGGCTTCATTCCCTTCTGGCCATATTACAAAGAGCTGCAAGGCAGGATCTGTCCTGGTTGGCTCTACTGCCTCTGCAGTTCATCTTGGTGGGAGTGCTGGGTTCACTCTGGCTGCTGCCAGGTAGGTAATCTCATGGTGCCATCAGAATCATGACTCTCAGATTTATGCACTAGTTCCCAGCTCACCTTCCCACTTTGGTTGCGCTGTTACCAGTTGTGTCTGCCCTTGGCTGCCTATGCACGGTGCTATGTGTCAGATCATCAGACACAAATGTTACTTGTGAAGATATCATTTGCCTTTTGTTTTTGTCCTTTCCAATAATTATGCTGAAGATTTTAGTCCCAGTTCAGTAAAACTGACATTTTGGAGTCACCTTCATTCCTGTGCCTCTCCACTTGCTCCCTGTGGCAACCAGCAAACCTGCTGTCGTTGAGCTGTACTGCCATGGACCTCCATCCCAGCCTGCCTACACCTTGGGGGTGGAGAGGGGTGTTACTGAGCTACCCTTATTTCATCCTCCCATTCCAGGGTGATTTAAGCTCATATGTATGTTTAGCTTTCAATGTAAGAAGCTGCCTTGATTTTTGTGAGATTTGTTTACATCTTTACATGTTTTTAAGGACTTTATACCCACTAGATGTAAATAGAGTCTATGTAAGTAGGGAGTGTGAGTAGCCACATATATGCTGTTAAATTTGTTTGTAATCTTGTGGGTTTAATTCTGAATATAGTCATTACCAAGTGCCTTTCCATACTGCTGAGATATTTTTGTGCTGACCTAGATTTTCTTCATTCAGTTGGTGTCCTCCATTTTATTCAGGAGGACGTCTCCATTATCCAGCAGATATAACAATACACCCAACGACTTACTAGCAAATTGCAGCCAGCACCTGCTAGGTTCAAGCATTTTTAATTCCAAACTGTTCACTTAACTCCATGTTGCAATAGTAATAAAAAGATAGCAGTAATTGTTTACAAATGGTGACATTTGAGAACTGGACCCTCAAAAACAGCTACTGCAGTTACCACTGTCTTCAAATTGAACAGGGCTTAAACTCCTTTTTTTTTCTCAATGACTTCCTTCAGGACTGTAACACAGAGTTTTCTTAGACAACACTTGATCAGGATGGTGCTGATGTAACCAGATACCCTGGCACAGTTGTGATAGCTGTGGATAGAGGATCTAACATAACTGGTTCCAAGTGCTTTGGTATGCTTTTCTTTTGATGATAACAGAGAGTTAAGTTTTATGGGACACTTGAGTTCTTTTCACCCGAGTGGCCACTTGGGTCACCCAACATGACTTTTCTGTATTATGTATATTGTATAGATTTATGTAGATCTGATGTCTATTTAACCACTGGCCAATTTAGATCTTAGAACTTCTTGTTATTGTTGTCTAAGTATGCATAACAGCCCTTTAAAGTGTGACCTTTCTGTTGGTATGTATCTTGGGAACAAAAGATGGATTTCATAATGAACAGCCTTGCCATAATGAGTCATTATTTTTTTTAAAATACAGCAACTATCTTAAACAAATGTCATAATATATATTCCATGGTCAGCACCATTTTGGACAAATTAAGCTGCATTCCACACTAACATGCTGGTGTGCTAATACAAGAAGACAATTGTTGTAGTTATTTCAGTGGGATTTTTTCACTGTTTTCTGTCCAGTTGGGCAAGTTCTCCCACATTACTTGGGAGATAAAAAGTGCCTAAGTTTTAAATAATTCAATCCAGTTTTGCACAAATAAGCAGAACACGTTCAACTATTGGGAATAAAATACATTTCACTCAGTACAAATTTGTTGTTTGATTTACAGAGATGAAATTTAGGTGGCTTATATTTCATAATTTATCTGTAGATTTACATCTCACTTAAGTTCATCAATGACTGATGAAATACTGTTCCATTGCATCAGCTGAAAGCTCTTCATAGAACCTGCTTAATCCTCAGTTTTGCTTTCATGACTTCTTGTATTGGAATGACAAATATCATTGTGTAAAAGCCCCTGGGAACATCATACTGCTGAATTAATCTGTGTTGCTACCTTGAAATGGCTTCATAGGGTTATGAATGCTTATTTCAATTCTCAATTATTTCCATTTATTTAATCAAGAAAAGTGCTGGGATACAGAAGTGCACATAAAGTGTACAACCAAAGATTAAGTTTGTCAGTTACGGTGCTGCAGCAGCAATCCTGTCCCCTTCATTTGTAGTAAACACTGTCCCTACTGAAGTTAATAGAAACACCAGTTAAATTTAATTGGGATTTTAACTTCGCCCTCTCCCTTTCCCATACAATCCCTGGGATCTGTGATTTGGATATCAGCAACCTGATGAAAACTTGTCATAGAACGTAAGTGATGTTGCAGACATACAGCTAGAAGTTACGCTTCATGGTGATCTGCTGCTGTGGATGGACTAGTACAAACAGCAGAGAAGTCTGCACAAGTTCTGTTTGTCCTGTTGATGAGATGAGATCTTGCTGTGCAATCTTAACAGCCACCTTCATAGTATTAAGGGATTATGTGAATTAATCCAATAAATAATATATTAAGAAAGTAGAACAAATTATTGCATAGCATGATAAATATAAATCTGTAAAGATTAAACAATTAGAAAATAAAGGTTAAATTTCGGCAGATCTAGCAATGGAGCTCTGTAGAAACATTTTTGGTAGTATTACCTCTATCAAATTCAGACACAGGCTTGCTTTCTTTTCCCCTTGACCATTTACTCCTTGCAAGTGCCTCTATCAAGCAGAAACCTGCTTCTTGTGTTAATGTATTTCATAAATGTATTTTACCTGGAAGGGTTCAGGAGTCTGCTCTAGACTAGCCTTTTCATATTTCTTTTACAAAGGTAATCTACTTCATTTTTATTATTCTCCTTTGCCATGGTTTAGGAATGTTGATAAAACGTTATAAACCAAGTTGTAAATACATAGTGCTTGACTTCCATTAAACCCCGGGCGACAGATGTGTTATCTTAATGAAATGCAGGAACGCTACATATTGAACATATATCTGGGAACATACGATGCAGCAGTGGCATGTACTCTCATTCCCTGTCTTCCACAGTCCCAGGGGTGCTCTCATGGACTTCGCTGGCATTACTCCTGATAATTAAGCACAAGTTAAAACCAGGGCAGCAATATAAAGTTGTGCCAAAACTCACGTCTGAGAACTTCCTTCTTCAAATGCTAGGTAGGGGCCTAGTCACCACGGACGCGGGCTGATGGAAGTCGGCTGCCGTGGCTGGGGCTCGGCCTGGGCCTGGAGCAGACTTGTTCCAGCCGCGGAGGCTGGGCCCGGCGACCGAGGAGAGCAGCGGGGCCCTGCCCGTAACCGCTTCACAGCCCAGCCCTGCGTTCAAGACACTTGCGCGACGTTTTTAGATTTCTGCCTCTAAATAAATCACGGTTGTTTTTTTCCTTAAACTTCCACGTTCTAGATAATTTCAAGGACATCGCCGTCCTGCGGCTTCCCCGAGACTGCCTCGGAGCAGATCGTGCCCCGCAATGCACCTGCTACCCGCGCACAGGCAGAATCGCCTCAGGCAGAGGCCCCGTGGATCAGAAGAATGACGCGACTCCGCTTCCCATTTATCTCTGAAAAGTTCCCTAACTTTTAAGTCAAATCTCGCTTGTTCTAGGTCTGAACGGTGCCCGAGCAAGCCCCGGGAAGCGACCAGCCGCCACCGGGCGCAGGCGTTCGCTGCGACATGGACCCGCCCGACTTCCGTCCCAGACAATCCCGCCCCGCCGCCCTCGCTCCGCCGTCTCTCCCCTTCCCCTCCCCGCCCCTGGCCGTGGCGTAGCCGAGCTCGGTTTCCGTGATAGCTGCGAGCGAGGGCCGCATCGTTCCGGGTGTGTACGAGAATCCATCAGGAGAAGCCTGCGCTATGGGGAAGGCAGTCTGCACTCTGCGCCGTCTTTATTAGAGCCGCCGCCCAGCCCAGCTGGAGCCATGGACAAAGCCGACAAGGTGCGAGGGGCGGGTCGGCTTTGGGAAGACCGTAAACAGTGGCGGCGGGAGGGGTATACGATGCTCCGGCGCCGCGGTGAGGGAGTGAGGGGTGAGAGCGGGAGGGAGAAGGAGAGAAGAGGAACGCTGCTCTGGGATAGAGTTGGTGGCCCGGCTCTTCCCGACCCGCGTCTTGTCAGGCCCGGCCCGGCCTGTCAGGCAGCGGCCGAGCGGAGCGGCAGGGCGCGGCCCGCGGCCTGTGACGCCAGTGGTGTCGTAGGGTAGGACGGTGGTGACCTGTTGTGACAGGGAGCTCCCGTACCTTCCCGCTAAAGAAGGGCCCTCAGGAGGCTTGGAAGAGGCATTTTTAAGGCTGGAAGCGGGAGCTGGGCGTGTATCTGCGTGTTGTACCGCGTCCGCGTTCCCTTCTCCCCCTGCATGAGGCTGGGCGCTGGCTCCTGCAAGAGACCTTCCGCCGTGCCTGCTCTAGCTTCGGCTTGCTCAGAGAGAGCTGGAAAGCTGTGAGAGTCTCCCCTTGATTCGCGAAGGAATGTAAGACTCCGTTTTGGCCTTCTCTGTCCTGTTCCTGCAGGCTTTGTTTCAAGCTTGGGGAGTGATTGCGTTTAGTGACACTTAATTTAAACCTGCCCGGTTACTCGAAGAGACTTCTGCAGGTTTCTTGGATACTTTGCAATGTGAGAGACTTGTCACTCTTGTTAAAAGGCTGTAAATATCAGGTTTAAGTTGAAGCTTTCAGTGTCAGGAAAGCTAGTGGTCTCAACTGATGAGTGGGGAAGAGTTGTGTCACTCATTAATTCAGAAAATTACTTCTTTTTTAATTTAGTTTGGCCTAGTCAAGGTAATTGGTTTGCATCATTCTTAAGACCCTTCACGATGTAGGTGTGGAGGAGCTTCAGCTAGGACTTAAGAGTTCATATGATTTGTTACATATATGCAATAAAGTATTTCATCATTGGGAGGTAGCTCTACATGATATATCTGAAATGACTGTTGAAATCAGTCACAATCTGATTTTGCTTCTGTTTCAGCAGAATGTGTTGAGAAGTCAGGAGTTCTTGCCTTTTTTAGTTGGTGGGGTTTTTCTTGGGTTTTTTTGTTTGGTTTTTTGGGTGGTTTTTTGGTTTTGTGGGTTTTAGCTTTGTCTCCTGTGGCAACGTAGATAACAGAGTAATAATCCACTCTTTAAGATGTATTGCTTTTCCTTTTATTTATATGTCGAAAGAAGTTAGTGAACAGTGTATCTTATTACTGTATGGCTCTTGTTATCATGCCAGAAAGCCTAGTAAGAAAATTATTTTAAATTCACCTTTTTCATGCTTTTTTGTTTTTATGTAGAAAAATTGTTCTTATTCTCTAAAACTTGGAGTAGTCGTTCCCTGTTGCTTGAGCTCTTCATTACTGAAAGTTCACACAAATGCTCCTATCAAATAATTTTTATTTGTTGGAAATAGGTAATGAAAACTGAGAATCGTTGTGGTTTTCAGTGTTGACTCTGTGTGACTAACTCAGTACAGTGTTTCAGCGTGGAAGTTCAGATTAGCTATTTGAAGCAGGAGCTTTATCTTTGTTTATTCTCTTTGCAGCATATCTAGTCCTGTTGGTTCTTTATCCACTAGTAAGGCTTCTAGGCAGGCAAATAATTCATACCCGATGAGTTTCTAAAATGATGCAACCATCTTGTTCCTTTTGTCTTCTCATTATACAGTAATATCTTGATTAGGAGCTCCCTAAATCTTTTGGTTTGAGACTTTTGTGCTGTAAGAATTGCTTGTAGTCTCTTTTACCAGTGTGTTTGGTAAGATTGCATCAGGTTTGGGTACTGTTCCATCTTTTCATCTGAGTTCCTTTCTGCACCTGTATCTCATGGCATCTAGTAAATGAATGTTAAAGCATGCAGATGTGCATTAACAGTCCTTAACCTCTTCTCCTCTTTCCCCCCAAATTTTTTTTCTCACTTGTGTATGGTAAGTGTGCATACTGATAGGAATAACTCATGTGGAGTTAGCACAATATTCCTACTCCCCCATAATCTGTGTTTAAATTGTGGTATTTCAAGATACTTCTGATGGAGAATGTGTCTTAACAAAGTTTTGTGACTGACTCCATAAGTTGATAAGTTGTGCACCAAGAACGTTCTGACACCTAAATGACAGAGTTGTCACTTACAGATTGCCCTTAGGGTCTCTGTTATTGAAATTGTGTTATGACTTTGATGATTAACATCTGCTCAGCAATATTTTGGAAGCTTTCTCACATAGAAGAGAATGTAATTAAGCCATTAAAAAAAATTACGATAGGATGTGTTGCGATTTTTGCAGTGGGTGTGGGAGTTCACTTCTGTCCATGCCAGAACTGAAACCATTCCCACTTAAAAGTGCATGGTTTCAATAGTTAAGTGGGGGTTGCTTTCCAGAAGAGATAAAACTTGGCTCATGACTTGTGACGCTTTTTCTGTCAGAGCCGGTTTGGTAAAAAACTTAAGAGAAACAACTTCCCTTCTCAAAAATACCACGCTGCTTTTATTTTTCTAAGTGTTATATATATGTCTCGTCCTGTGATTAAGAAGCTTGGTTCCATTAGTGCACTTGAGAAATCATGCAAAGTTGCAAAATCCATGACCTGTGTTTTGTATTAGTATTGCTTAAAACCAGACTGTTCTGCTTGCTTCTGCTATTCCTGACCATTCAACAGCTGGCTGGATAATATGCTTACCATAGAAGCAGATCTAGATCAATGTTGTGTGCTGTTTATCCTATCCAGTTTCCTTTGGTGTTCCTTACCCACGACAGGTATTTTTTCAGCTGAGACAAACTCTTAAAAGGTCAGTTTTTCTGTACTATGTTTTGCACATTACTTAAACCTTGAAAAGGCAGGAGAATTTGAGGTTTGAGTTTTGTGTTGTATTACTATATAATGTTCTCCAGTGAATTTAAATGGTACTGATGTGATCAAAAAGGTGTTCATATATCATATTTATTATTGACTTGCTTGTGGAGATAAAGTTGATTTACATAAGTGGTTCATATTAATATTTTTAGTACCTAGGCTAGAAAATACTCAACCTTCACTACTTCGCATTGATGATAGTGAGAGTTAAGAAGTTTGTTCGTCTGTACTGTGAAGCACTGTAAACTAGTAAACGAGGAGGGATCCCATTGGTAACTTCTTTATCTTTGGGCAAGATGCTTAGAAATTTTTTTTTTTTTCTTTTTTGACAGAGAGAGAGTGTTCTGGGTTTGAGTTTAAATGTGCCAGCTTGTCGTTTTATGCCACTCAGTTTCTACATACTGAAAGTTTTGTTACACTCTGATGTGAAAGGGAAGAGAATTATTCATGTTTCCCTTTTTATGAGCTGAGGAAGAAGAGAAGGACTAGCTTCATAGTGCATTTGTTCTAAGTGTTGCATTGAAATTACTGTGTTTAAATAGGAGGAA